>JAZGTK010021759.1:0-10495 GCA_036877625.1 Ambastaia sidthimunki
GTGTGTGTCTGTGTCTGTCTGTCTATCTGTGTGTGTGTGTGTGTGTGTGTGTGTCTGTCTGTGTGTGTGTGTGTCTGTCTGTGTCTGTGTGTCTGTCTGTGTCTGTGTGTCTGTCTGTGTCTGTCTTCTGTGTGTGTCTGTCTGTCTGTGTGTGTCTGTCTGTCTGTGTGTGTCTGTCTGTCTGTGTGTGTCTGTCTGTCTGTGTGTGTCTGTCTGTCTGTGTGTGTGTCTGTGTGTGTGTCTGTGTGTGTGTCTGTGTTTTGGGGGATGTGCACATCATAGTCGGCACATATTCTTACATCCTGCTGGCCAGGCAGCGTAACCATGACAACACAAATGCCTGGGGTGTGTATGATTTAGCCTGCAGGCTGACAGAATGCACAGCCATAATGTGGTTTTGGTTTCTGGTGAGGGACGGTGAAATTCTCCCTGTGGATGTGGGACGTGCACATGCCCCGACCGTCCCGTAGAGACCTGCTTTCCGGCACAAGGCATTTTCCATCATAGATGTTCCTGCTTTTCAAAAACGTTCCGGATTAGCAACATGCACATATTTGTTCACCCGGAAAAAAAAAATTCTGAATCATGTTTCTGAATCTTGTTTTCATGTTTCAGGTTTATCAGATGTAGTTCACTGCTTCAGACTGTTTGGTTCTTCAAATACAGCAAAACACACACATGCACACACACACACACCAATCAAATTCCCAATTGGGGGCTCAGGGTGGGTAAATTGAGCCGTCTGGCAGTCATACAGGCTGTCTCACACCTCTGCAAAACACACAGGCCTTCTCACCCCTCCACCTGTCTTCTGTTCACCTTTGCACACACACACACACACATTTGTACAGCTTTTACAGACAATGCAATCTCTAACCCCTGACCATCATATATTAACCTAATCTAACCCTGAAACTCAAGTCTTAACCGTCAAACAGCCCCTTAAACTCTCAGAAAGTGAAGACCAGCCAACATGTCCTCACTTTACTCTCTTTGTCCTCACTCTGGTGGTCACAACTGCTCCCAGTGGTCCTCACAAAGATAGAAGTACACACACACACACACACACACTCACTGGAAAGAAAAGCTTTTCTCACATCTGAATCTATATTTACTATCGTTTTTTGAAACCTGCATCAGCATGTTTTTGTGATGTGTCTCATGTACAGCTGTAATATCAGACTGAACGTTAGAAAATGAGCGTTTGATAGATTGAGATTTATTACATTTATTAGCAATATAATTGACAGGTTAATGTATCTTCATGTATCATCAGGTCTGTAGAAGATCAAAGCTGTGTAGATCGTGGATTAATCTTCAATGGTTGTGGGGCAGAAATGACATGTTTCACCTTTAATATGTTTCAGAGCCAGTGGGAAGGTCAGCATTTGCATCTCATTTGCATAACGGAGGAGGGTTTGATGATGTTGTATTTTGTTATTTGGCTGGTTTAACAATTGTTTTAGAAGGTCAGCAGAGTTTCATCCCTCTGGTTATGGTGAGTCTAGGTTTTGTGACTTGTCTCTCAGTTGTGTTTGTAAATGATCAGCTGAGTACTGTTACATTACTTGTTTATGTTAAAAGCAGAGAATGTGTTGTATCAGTTCTGTTCGTTGCTTCTGCTTATAAAATATCTTAGGTGAGGAAATAAGGTCTTATGTTATGTAGAAGACCAAACAGCCTAAGATTTGGAGATCTGTCAGAGATCAGACCAGTGCTGTATTTCAGTGCTGTTTTAAAGCTTAGTGAATCTCACACTAGGTCCCTATAAAAGCTCTAATTGATTACAACCCCTCCCATAACCCACCAGACCTGCCTGGATGTTCAGAAACCAGCCTTTTATCTGCCATTCTGCTCTGAACAATGTTGAAACAGGTCCTGGCAGGTCCAGACGCTGTGAGCTGCATTTCAATCAGTCGAGATAATAGCGAGTCTCGCGGTAACATACGCATGCTAGTCACATGACCCTTATTAAAGTAAAAGACACTTGAAAGGGACGCCGGCCTGCGCTGCGCTCGTAAGAGACTGAAAAGGCAATTTGTGGGTGCGATGAGGACACAACTTGTACGCAAATGTGTCCATAGAAACGCACAAAAAGAGGAGGTGTGCTGTTGTGTGTGACGCTGGGGACTGTGTGTTTTAGTGGTCAAGGGCCATTTTTGAAACTTCTAACTGCTTTTTACCCAAAATGATGCTTTTTCTGGCACAAAAACATCTTTTGAAGAGATATTTGTTCATCAGGAGTCAGTTATATAAGTGCTGGAGCAACTCTGTGTCTGTGTGTCGTGCTGCTGTGACCTTGGTCAGCTTTAGGAATTGTGTTTTTTGGCCGAGCTATTTTTGTTTCCATGTTAAATAGGTCGTATCATTAGAATAAGTCCTCCAGCTAAACAAATGTTCCACTAGAATCAGAGGCATTTACACTAGCCTGTGGAGCCCCAGCTAACAATTTTAGGTCGTAAGAACATTTCCGTAACATTTCCATTGCAAAATGAAATGGAAATTGAATGGAAATTGAAATTGAAAATGTTATTTTGGAAGTTCTAGGAATGTTCAAAACACGCTTTAAAAAATTAAACAACCAAAACTGGTTAAAATCTGAACATAAAAATTCAGCTGTTAAACTTGGCAAATCTAATCTAGATTATAATTTACAACATGTGACTTAATTCACCTGAGAAAGAACTCTTTAAATTCACGCAAGACTGATTTCTAACAGAAAACAGATTCTCAGACGTTTTGGAAAGCTGCACGCACACCAAAATTTACACCAGCTGCTCAGATTTAAACACATGCACTAAATCTCAGTCTGGTGTTAAAGCTCTGAAGCCACACACCAGTTTCTAATAAATACTGGCTGCTAAAACATTGTGATCGATTCTCATTGGCTCGAGGCTTGACAGTAATTCATTCTCCGCTGTACAGTGAAAACATGGCGACTCTTCACGTCTCTGCTGATTGAGTTTTAAACTATTTTTATCTATTGTTATGCTGGTTGAAAGTCTCTTCACATCCTGATAGCATCACTAAGTAAAGTGTCTAAATATATTTATATGAATATATATGTTCTGTGGAAGGTGCAGGACCATAAAATGTTCATCCAATCATTCAGTCCCACTCGCTTGTCAAACTCTGTATGTGTTTATGTGTTGGAGGAGATGTGGCTTTGAAGATCTCTGAAGGGAATGTAGGGTCTTATGCTTTTAAAGCTAGCTTGCTATCATTAGCCTCTCTGAAAATGCTTACCGTACCTTTAAGTCACGTGTATGGTTAAGTACAGAAAGCGTTGTGTTGTTGCTATCAGTTACGGCTGCTGCTGAGATGTTTATGAATTGCGGTATACACACGTCCCTGAGTGTTTAAAGCATCCAGTCACCTCCAACTGTACTGCACTCAGTCACAGACACCAAACCACACAGTTTCTCCACACCGCTCTCAGATCTGTGTGTTAGTATGTATATGTGTGTGTGTGTGTTTTGGAGCTCCAGCACAGTTATGTTTATGAAAACAGACTGGGTGACTCTCTCTTTATTACAATGAGATGTTTTCTGTGTTTCATCAAGAATAAACGCTGTTTTCACTTTCCTGAGAGAAAATCAAACCTTAACATTAAACCTGTAGATAAATGATGTGATATTTACAGTGATAGAATCAGGACACAGAGATATGAAAGATTCATGGTGTTTTTTTAAGTGTGTTCACAAAGTTGCTCATTGTTTAGTGAAAGCAAGAGCAGTAGGTAAACCATCTGCTTGTGTCGCTGTAAATAGATTCTGTGCTAGATGTAAAGTGGGTCTGTTGGCTGATCACTCCGGTTTTTAATGTTCTTGACTTTAATCGTAGTGCTTGCTAACCGAAACCTGAGTTAGCCAGCAGGTAACCACCCTAATCACCCTAGCAACCACACAGAACAAGTTACAGTAGCTTAATGGCATTGAGTTTTGTATGGGTGAGCACCTCCCCCACTAGCAGTTTTAGGTTGTAAGAACGTTTCCCTTACATTTCCATTAAGTAACGTTAAAAAGGTTATTATGATGTTTGGGAATGTTTAAAATGTCAAGCTTTCTAGACTTATGAATTATTGCTTGGTTATGAGAACTGTATTCAAATATTTTAAAATTCTGTAACATTGTAAAAGTTCTACTAACAACTCAAAAACAACGTTTTAAATTTAGATTTTATATACAACCTGTTAGCTGCTTCTTTAATGTTCCTCAAAAAACATTGAACTCAAGTACAGTTTAATATTTAAAATATTCCAGTTTTCATCTTATGGAAAATGACCTTTAATGTCTTTGGTATGAAATGAAAGAGTTTGAAAGTTTTTGTCAGCTTTTAAAATGGCGTTTCTGTGCTGTTAGGGCTAGTGATACATTAAAAATCAGGAAGGAGAGTTGGGATGTGGCCTCTCTCCCGTCTTTCCCAGTGCAGTGTCTGGAACTGAGATCCGTCACGCTTCATATCCATTTGGATTTGCATTTTGATTGCAGGGTTTGAAGCAGCTTAACTCTTCCAAGAGGTAAACAAATGCAAATACAGCTTTGAATAGCCCTAATTCTTGTGTGGAAACAGCAGCTGGTGCGATTCAGAGACACTGAGGAAGTTTTTAAGACCGTTTGTTTGGCAGTAATTGACAGAATAGAGTTACAGTCTGTCTCTGATCGGCCAAAGTCCATCCTGTGACCGTCTACTGCATATTCATCAACAAAACTGAATGTTTTTAAAGTTTTTTCTTTGAAACACTTAGTACTTGTAGTAATAGTTAGGAACATATATTATGTAACTTCCATGAAACGGTGGAAGTAACTTGTGTAATGTAGCAAAGCACATTTTAATGTTAATAGTGACGTTTGCATGAGCATGTTCTTCAGGACTGATGATCATGAGGGTCAGGAGAGTCATGATCTGGTCTTCAGTGAGGATCAGAAGGATCAGACCCTCTGCTGTCTTTGTCTGAATGCATGTGCCAGATGTTCAGTACATCAGACAATGATACAGAATGTTTTCCTCTGAAATCTTCTTATCTTCTCAAGTGCAGGTCGTTCCAGAAATATTCATTTCCTAGCAATCAATAAGTATCAATAAGTGGTTTGGAGAAGATGTGGCTTTGATTGAAATCAACAGGTCCACAAACTGTGAGTGCTGTGTGTCCAACTCACTGTCACAGAGCTGAGGGGTTGTGGCTATGTTTCTATGGATACTGTTGCTAGGCAGTTGCTAGGGTGTTCTGGGTTCTTCGTTAGGGATACAGTTTAAAATCTTTATAATGTTCTGGTCAGATCTGACTCGGTTCTTGTGTAAGCAACCAACAGTAATTCTGTTAAAACCAGGAAAAAAAGAGTTTGTCAATTTAATTAGAATTTCAATGGTTTTCTCTGTTTTACCACATTATTAATTTCTGCCACATTCAGGCTGTATTTTTATATGCTGTATGCTTTGGAACAGCCCCCATTCTGTTAATCTGGAAACAGCACAGATGGACAGAGACCGACACACCAGTGACCTCGGGTTTACCGGTCTGGTGCAATTGACAAACACACTATGATTTAATCTGTCATTTGTGTGCTAACATCATTTAAACATCATTTAAATGTCTTTATAGGACAGTGTGAGTTAGTATATTTAATCTCTCTGTCCTTGACTGTGTGAGTCCTAATTCTGCCCTCATTGTCTTTAAAAGCGCCTGTTTCGTCCATCTGTAAGTGAAATTCAATTCTCAGCGTGTTTAATGTCTCGGAAAGGCAAGAGGTTTTTATCTAACGCTGCATGATTTTGTCGCTGACAGCTTTTCTGTTCAGATGGAGATGTTTGGCTCAGAGAAATTTAAACCGTCTCTTAATATGAGGAGGTCTCAGTTTTTTGCTGCTGTTTAGAAGCTTGAAGATGCATGAATTTTGACTGTACACAAAACTGGAAAACATTCTTAAAGCATCTTAATTTTTCATCATGTACTCACCCTCATGTCACTCCAGACCTATGTGATTTTGTCTTCTGTGGAACACAAAAAGAAGATATTTTGAGAAATGTCTCAGTGGTTTTGTGTCACTGTTGTTTGGTGACCAACATACTTCAGAATATTTTCTTTTGTGTTCCTCAGAAGCAGAAAAGTCACAGGTTTGAAATGAGGGTGAGTAAATAATGGAAGAGTCTTTTTTTCTCTTTAACAGCCTGGATTATAAAGCCTACAAATAATTAAACAAGGATTTATGAGGATAAATCTGCCCATTGTTTTGCCCATGTTTGAAAAATAATGTCATAATGCAAAAAAAAGTCAGTTGCTTGTTTATTACACAGAATATAAGGTTTTGATTTTGGAGTCAAATATGACACGGAATATCATGTTCTGTGTGGGTTTCTTTATCACACACTCTGTTTTTCTGTGATTTAAGAGGATTCCTGCCCTGCTGTGGTTGTCGTGCAACTGGGGAAAAAAAGCATGAGCATCACAAAAGTGGCTTTCAGGAGACCAAGTTTTGTGACGTGTCAGAGCGCCGGGGGTCCGGCCAGAAAGCACTCCTGCATCAGGGAGGTGGTCTTACTTGGAACTGCTCTGTTTCTGTGTCCTGTAGAATGTGCTTTACTGCAGTAAAAGTGCCGTGTGGTTCATTAAATATTCATGGAGGTACATGCCTGCTAATGGGACCTACAACTATTTCCATTATTGATGCTGAAATCGACAGCACCCACCCCAGGAGAGCATCCAAATTAATGTGTGTGACATTGTTCAGTGTCCCCATCCGATCCGATGACCCCTCCCCTCCTCATCTTCCATGTGTTTGCTCTGTCTGATGGCCGTGTTTCTGCATCTGTTGTTTGTAATATGTCGTGTTTCCTCTGCGTCTTTCTGTTGTTGATGGTGACGGGCAGCTGTCAGGCGCTCTTGTGTCTGTGATTTAAATGCAGCCGTGTGGCACGACTGGAGAGCAGCTGGATTAATTGGTGATAAATGAAAGCTTATCAGTGTTACAGACAGAGCTCAGGGCCGTGTGGAGGTCCCAGCGTTCGCACCAGCGCAGATTAATCACTCATTAGTGAGGATCCTTAGCTGGAGTCGACGTTAAACTGCGGCCAGTCTGTCACTTATCGTCACGTCAAAGTGATGCACTCATTAGTGATCTCGGGGGTGTGAATGAGGGGGTTGTCCACTTAATTACATTAAGTGTTGATTAAAATGTAAAATGACATTTCATACTGTGAGAAAAAGATTGAATTTGTCTGCTAAAGAAACTGTTTTCTTTAAAGGCAGGGTTTGCAATTTTCTTTTTGTCCAAGAAACATTTTTGTTATGCTTGTTGGAGGTTTTATTACATTAAGTAGTAAAAATATATTTGTATATCTTCTGTAGAAGGTTTGCAGTAGCATGAAATGTTCATTCTATTATTGCATTGGGTCCTGTTTGCCTGTCAAACGATGTATTTGCAGGATTATTTTAGTTCTTGAATATCTATGTCAGCCGCTTATCACTCACGGCAGGTTGTGTTACTTTTTTTTGGTTTTGACTTTGCGTGAACTCTGAGTCAGGACAGTGGCCTGATGCATTATGGGTAATTGTTAGCTCAGTGATTCAGCTATGAGTGTGAGCTGGTTTGCTCACGGGCACAAATGCGAAGCGACGTTAACTCCAGTCCTCCGTACCGAGCGACTTTGTTGGCCGGGAACATGTTGTGCTGCTCTGACAGCTGTTGTCACCCATTAGGCCTGGAGCTCACCTCCAGCTAACAATTCTAGGTTGTAAGAATGTTTCCCTAACGTTTCCATTAGTAACACAAATGTTAAATATGTTAAGTTAAATATTTTGAATGTTCTATGAACGTCCAGTTTTTTGACATTGTATTAACAGTATTGCTTAGTTGTTTTTCCACTAACAACTTAAGAAAAATGTTTTTGATGATATCTAACATTAATTCTGCTCATCTTTCTGCAAGAATGTCTTTTGATAACGTTGAGAAGTTTTAGAGAACGTTAGTTAAACATTCCCTGTTAGCTGAACCTTAATTGGCACTTTTGGGGAAAGGAAGGGTGACCTGCCTGATTGTTATGACCTTTTTCAGAAAAAAAGATGAGAAAAACAAAAAATAAACAATGAAAAGTTAAAGAATTTTGAAAAACTTTATGTTTTGAGGGAAGAGGAGTTTGAATGATATTGTTTTAAACCCAGAACACACAGGAACACACGAGTGTCAGATTGTCTTCATTTGAAAGTGTCTGTACATCTGCTGACTGGCCCATTTCCACCAGTGAATATTCATGATGTCTGATCTCCTGTCTGATCTCCATTCAGATCTCATGTCTGATGTTGATCCATTTTGTATCAGCCAAAGAGCTTAAAAATCTCTTTCTTCAGTGTGATGTGAATATATTATATTTCTGAATTTATTTGAAAAAAAAATAGTCTGACATTAACTGTAGCTTCAAAGCTTTGAAAGCAACATTTCTAAAAGGTTTTATTTTGGTTGTGTACTCATGTTACGTTTTTTTTTTGTTCTGTAATACACTTCATTTAAGAATTATTTAGTTTTTGTTGTGATGTGTTTTTGTTGAGGATGAAACTGCTTCTGAACATAAAGTCTGAAACGGATGCTCATGTGAAAGTCATGTTGAATAATACAGTATACGGTACGATTCATCTGTGCTGTATCGTCTGAAATCTTTAATCCTTTGTCAGTTTCCAGCATCCCGCTGAGAATAATTGCTGTGTTTTCAGTTCAGTCACACTTCTGTTCCCCGACTGAAACCTCTGGAGTGGAAGAGATCTCTGGGGTCTCCCATCTCCGCTCTCCTCAGTTTCCCCTGATGAGTGTGAGCGCACGAGACCCTCAAACTAATTCTGCCCTCCCGCTGGGTCCTCGTTTGTTTCTAACCAATTACAGTTTGAGAGAGAGAAAACAAACATACATCAGCCTGGACGAGTTATGTGTGCCCGAACTAAAATTACCCATGAGGCTTTGCAATAAAAACCAGCTGATGCCTGTATGATGCCAAATCTCTCGTTGTCGTCTTTTTCTCCTGGAATTTGACTTTGTTTTTCTTTGGCTTGGATGTTGTGTCTGTAATTCCCATCTGTAATGCAGCACAGAGACGGAGGCCATAAAGATGTTTTGTTATGCACATTAGATGATAATCGTTTTTGATTCTGTTTTCTACTCCACTTGCTCACTTCCTCCAGGACAAGCTGAAGAGCTGTTTGATGACGAGCAAACCGCTGCTTTCTGAAAACAGTTTATTTAACATCTACATGCAGGAAGATTTTTTGTGACATGATTCTCATGAGCTAAACTCACAGTAATCTTCTTGGGATTCAGTTTGAAAAGGAAAATAAAATTTGGAAAGATGGATCGAAATTTATATGCATTTGGACAAAAAAAGCAATCTAGCAGCACTTAAATGCAGACGTCTGTTGTTTTCTGAAAGCTCAGCACGTGATGGTGAAGAACAGAAACAGAAGTGATGTCATCATCAGTTTTTAACTGTGTTCTCGCACCTTCAGCCGCGGCTCAACACTGCATCTGTGAACAGAAGTGTCGTTCATCTCACCTGATGTCATGTGAGGAACTCTGTTATAGAGGAACCCGTCTTCAGTGTCTGAAAATCTGCTTTTAAAACTGTTTAAGCTTAAATATATTGATTCAGAATGAAGTATAAACTTCAGTTTGTGTTTCAGCAGCATTTTAAATCATTCAGTGGTTGATAGAAGATTTAAATCTCACAGAGTCTCACAGACCGAGAGGCTGTTCATAAGTTCTGGTGACGCTTCTCTCTTCCAGGGACAGTAATGGAGACTTCAGTCCTCCATTTCCATGCATGATTCATAGAGCTGCAGTTGTTTTTCTGTGTTCTCAAGTAAACGCCACATAAATATACAAGTAATCTGTCCTTCTGAGCTGCAGTCAGAGGACTCTCTAGATGTTACTGCAGGAGAAGTCAGAGTTAAAGACCATGCACCTGCTGTAGCTAAGACACGCATGGCATCCGTGCAGTTGTTGCCTCAGGTCTGCATGGACCGCTCGCATGTGCTGGCCCTCAGGGTCGCAATTAAACCTTGTAGCAGCAGTGTTTGGGTGGGGCTGCTGGGTCAGAGACCCGCGGGCCGCTGGGCTTCACACCGTTCAGCCTGACCGCCGATGGCACATGCTGACGCAGCTTTCCTGCGTCCCCAGAGGTCACGTGACCTCAGACGTGCCCTCAGCCTGAAATTGCAACCAAACAGTGAGACCAGTGAGGTCAAAGACAGACTGCAGGGCCTTCAGCATTGAAGAATATTAAAACTGTACATCTTTTCCCACAAATGTGTTTAATTTAAATAGATTAAAGTTATTTTTAATGATATTTGACATCGGTCATTAGTGTAGCGAGAAGAGGTTGTTTTAATGTTTTTAATTTCTGAGATCTGCTAGTAGCTTTATCAGTGGATGGATATTGGAAAAGAAATGAGCTTTAACTGAACTTTAGTGAACTTTATTTGTAATATGAGAACAACTGACCCAAATTTCAAATC
>JAZGTK010021760.1:0-10495 GCA_036877625.1 Ambastaia sidthimunki
CCCTCACGCATGCAGATGATTTTGGACCTGAAGCCCGGCAGCAGTCATCAACAGAGCTCTGAAAGTGTCACTGTTTCATCAGCAGAAGCAACAGCTCATTTTTCCAGTCGTTCCGCACATATGGAAGCTTACGTCACTGCTCTCGAATGCAGCAGCATCACTCAAGAGCGTGACATAAGCTCCCTTAATCCGCTTTTTGTCCCGCGCTACCCACAATGCAATGCGGCTCCATAAAT
This sequence comes from Ambastaia sidthimunki, assembly GCA_036877625.1. Taxonomy (NCBI): domain Eukaryota; kingdom Metazoa; phylum Chordata; class Actinopteri; order Cypriniformes; family Botiidae; genus Ambastaia; species Ambastaia sidthimunki. The sequence goes on from JAZGTK010021760.1 coordinate 237, forward strand.
GCAGCCCCGTCACTTACCCCTCCCCCCGTTTTTTATCCCCTACGAATTTAAATGCATATTAATGAAGAGGCGCTTGCACGGCCCAAAATAGGTTAATGAGGAAGAGCGCAAGATCTGCATGCCGCATTTAACAACATGCTGGTGAATAAAAATTTCTCTTTCTGTCTCATTACAGATGTTCCTTGTGGCTTTGTCTTTTGCCTATTTCGCCAAGGCATTATCCGGGAGCTACATGAAAAGCACAATAACTCAGCTGGAAAGGCGCTTCGACATCCCCAGTTACTTAATAGGCGTCATAGACGGCAGCTTTGAAATAGGTAAGAACCGGATGTTCATGCGTCAACAGACCCTCTGCATCATTTTCCTGCGGCTGGGTCCCGTACCCTCCGGTTGCTAGGGCTCTCACCTCATCCTCGCGCCCTCAGCGCTGTATTAACACCGGCGAAATAATAGTGAGACTCACCATGTTTGCTGCAATTTACGTCGGTTATACAACAAGAGACGGAGCTGCAACTTTGTTCAGACAGACCGCAGCTGTAGTGTCGAGTTCTGCCGCATGCATTAACAAAAACAAATCCGTCGCATTTAATGTTTGTTCGTTGCAATAACTGCGAATAACTGTAGTACTGTGTGTAAAGTTTTTGTATGTATTAGTTTAATTTATTCTTCTGTTGTAATTGAATTAAAACCTCTGAAATAATACAAATTATACCACCAGCAACAAATATTATTTTAGAATACTGTATTTACATTAATATACAGTAAAATGTTACTGTATTGACATGCAAAAATGCATGAAAAAATAGCATAATATTATCACTACGATATAATTTACAATTCAATATTACAGTTATTATATTATATACATTTAGTAGCTTTCATCTAAAGCTGCATGTTTAGGACCAGAGATGGATAAGGTTAAAGATCACAACGAAACAGAGGCTAACACATCACTGCAGCCGCTCTTCATGTGGCCCTAGCAACCAGTGTTGCCATAGGAACGTTGCCGTGGAAGCGGGAGGGGGCGCAGCCTCACGGAGATCAGGTGTCACACGCGCAGCCGTCTCATGTCACCGTTATCAACAAGTGCTCCCTAACTAGTGTCGGACCAAAACCGCTGCGTGCTTACAGACGGTTTGGTTGAGCTGTTTCACTCTGGTTAAACTGAACTCTGCTCTTTATTTCCAGAAATCGCTGTCATGGTAAAACTGTGAAATGCCTCTTGTTTTGTAACTTGTACAGGGTTCACAAAAACTCTCTGACTCGAGCATCTTTCAGGACCTCCCAAAAAGTTCTTGTAATTGTGACACGAGTAAATGCGACATTGTGGTGATATTCACATGCACGGCTTCTAAATGCGATTATTGCGGCCTGACGTGCAGTCAGCCGCTAAATTCTGTCAATGCATGTTCCGCATCAACAAAAATGGAACGTTTCCCTAACGTTTCCATTGAGTAACAAAAATGTTAAGGGTTATATTTTTCAACCAGTTTTTTTAGACGTCATGTTATTTGCTTGTAAAGAAAAACATTATTGTTTTAATTCTAAAACTTTTTAAAACATTTTACTAACTGCTTAAGCATAAAGTTGTTGACCTATATGTGATATAAATAATGTTAAAAAACATCCCACACACGTTACAGCCAGAATGTTTTTAATAACTTAGAGGGAATGTTAGCCAATATTCCGGGAACGTTCCCTGTTTGCCGGGACATCTCTGATGAGCTCCTAATCAGCTACGCATGCCTGCAGTAAATGCAGCTGCTTAATTCAGTTCAAGCTTTGCGGCATTTTCTGGGAAATAACGGGATTAACAGGCCAGCGTTCATGTTTTACGTTTCTTCACAGGAAACCTGCTGGTGATCGCTTTCGTGAGTTACTTCGGTGCCAAACTTCACCGTCCCAAGATCATAGCTGTTGGCTGCCTGCTGATGTCAATAGGAACTTTTCTAATTGCCTTGCCCCATTTTATAATCGGACGGTAAGCCGTTTAACATGTCGTATTAACGTATTGCTTTCTAACATAACCTTTTTAATTCTGTAACTTTTTAAAACACGTTTCACAACAGAACATTTTTGATATATCTGATATATATATAGATTATGTTAAAAAACGTTCTACTAACATTACTGCAAGAAAGTATTTCCAGTATTTCAGTGAACATTAAGCCAACGTTCTGAGAACGTTTCCTGTTAGCTGGGCTGTTCTGCTGTTGGTAGACTCAGAGAGTCACATGAGTCTGATGTTGTTAAAGCCTCAGACATTCAGTGTGTATGACATCGTAAACCACGTCTGTGCATCAGATTCTTGGCATCGTAAATCCACTGCGTCAAACATTTTAGCTGAAATATAGAACAGACTGAATTTTACATGATTTACTCATTTATATTTGACCGATTTCTGGGCAGGTTTGTAAATGGACAAACGTGTTCAACCTCGAGTGTGTTCCAATCCTAACATGATTCTTTTTAATAACAACACAATGCTCTGTTAAAGAGACATGCACATCATTTCTATCATGGTCTCGTTCATATTTTATTGTGCTGGTTCATACGGTATATAGGTCACAGTGCTACACAGTCTGTTTGATGTTTCTGGAAACGATACACAGACAGACTGCAGGTCTCATCTCAGCCCCGTTGGTTTGTTCTCATTTGATACGATTATTCATTCGTGTTTACAGATACAAGTTTGAAACGTCGATCAGATCATCCGTGAACTCGAGCAGTAATCTGTCTCCCTGTCCAGCAAGTTCTGCTAGCATTCTGTCCGCAGGTCCGAGTACTTCATCAGTTCCTAGCCCAGGTACCAAATAACCAGCCAGACTAAAACATACTGCTTCACACATGTGACCTCCTAATCCGTGTTTATTCATGTGTGTATTTATTAATGTTTCTATACTGAAATCTGATTGGTGCACATGATAATGATATTTCAAAGGTTCAGTAAGCGACTATTTTACGTGCTGTAAAGTCCAGTTTAGACCAGATTTAACATGCTATGCTAGTCCAGGCTTGTTTCGTTCTGGTCTAAATGGTGCAGATGCTGTAATGATGAGTATCCTCATAAAAATTACCCACAGTTTTACTACAGTAAAAGTGTAGTAACATTGTTTTTGATGCATTTATTCTCATGTATATAACCACAGTTTTACTACAAAAAACATGGTTTCTGTAGCAAAAACATGGTTAATATGCGTTTAATACTGTGGTTTATCTAAAGTAAACGTATTTTTTGTGTAAATTGTAGTAAAACTATAGTAAAACTATGGTTCATTTTGTAAAGGTAGCTTTCATTGTTTCTGAAAGAGTTATATTTAGTATCTTTGTTATGTAGAAAGCGTCACTCTTTTCTCAGGTTGTGAACATGAGTCCAGGTTGTCCATGTGGATTTATGTTTTCCTGGGGAATATATTGCGTGGAATTGGTGAGACTCCCGTGCAGCCTCTGGGAATTTCATACATAGACGATCACGCGCTGGAGGAAAACGCAGCTTTCTATATCGGTACATCCCACATCTTTGCTTATGTAAAAGTTTGGGGGGGTTGGTTTCATATTTCATCCACCTGCTCGGTCTGATGTACAGAACTAGTGAAACTTTAGCTGACCTGTAGCTAGACTCAGATGTTTGTAATCTTTCTGTGAAGGGCTGTGAATTCATGTACATCAAAATCGCAATCCGTAACTTTCGCCACTCTAGCGCCATCTCTGTTTGAAACATAAAACTGCAGGTTACTTTACGTACTTTACATATATTAAACGTAAATGAAGCAAAACTGACATTTCCTGGGAAATATGACATGACAACTCAAATTATAAATCAACATTATAAACTTATTATTAGGAATCAATAGCTATTAGGAGTCAATAACTGATTTTTGTTCATTTTTAAGACGTTGTATTACACTTTATTGCTTTGGTTTTAAGAACGTTATTGAAACATTTTTAATTCTGTAATCTTTGAAAACATTCTACTAACAACTTCAGAATAACGTTTTTGGATATATGATATATCACATAAATGTTCTACTGATGTTACTGTGGAAAGATTTTTTGGTAACTGTGAGAGAACTTATACAGAACATTCGACATTCTGATAATGTTTCCATTAGCTGGGTATGTTATTTGCTAGTTGTTTTATCAGTTCATTTAAATCACAGATTCTCAGTCCTGAAGGACTTCCTGGTAATAGTAGTTTTTCCTAGAAGGCATGATCTTGGTAGACATTCCAGACAAGACACAACTAATCAATTCATGTTTCGTCTGCCTCAGGATGTGTCCAGACGATATCGGTCATTGGTCCTGTGTTTGGTTATCTGCTGGGGTCCGTCTGTGCCAAGATATATGTGGACGTTGGATTTGTCAACATGGGTGAGTGAAGTTAAACACTCCGTGATTTGTGACTTTGCGTAATGACACGTCAAGCCTGAAGTGGTTTCGTTTGTCGTTTCCTAGAAGAGTCATTGAGTTTGTTTGAGAAGTTCAGTATTATTGCTTGTGGGCATTGCAGGTGTAGTGCAAAGGAACTGGATATAGACAGATCGTTTAAGCCTTAAAGCACCACAAATACGTCTGTCAGTAATCAGTACCAATATCAAGACAATGACCTGATATAGTGCCAAAATATATTCACATATAATACACGTTAAGGCTTTAAAAATATGTATATAAATAAAAAATATGCTGTCCAGTGTTTCCCAGCACAGAACAAACCCACAGATTGCCTGACCCATTTAAACTGCACATGAAATCTACAGTGTCAAAGATATTGACATTGTAAATTTAACTCCAGGTGGTGTCTGAATAAAACAAGTTAAACTGAGCAGAGTGGAAGATAAAACACATGCCATTAACACTGAACTTGACCTCTGACCTCTGGAAAACTGCAGCCAGCTTCACAGTTTCAACTAATTTGATGCGGTTAGTGATTCATAAAGTACAGAAAGGCTTTTAAAGAGCAATTCAACATGAAATTGAAAATTCAGAGTGTGTATTGTCCCCTCCGAGTGCTCCGATCTGAAGGAAATTCAGCCCTGTCATATTATTCTCGTTTTGTTTGTATTTCAGACAAAAGCAAAAGGACACGCAAAACTTTGTAGTTTCTGGTTTGAAAGCCGCTAAGGCTGTTTATGTTGGATCTGAGTGTGTTTTTGGCACTTGAACAGAGTTTTCATTCCACAAGGGATGATGGAAAGATTCATAAATGTTACGTTGAGAGTTTTCCAGCAGATGTTTTGGAGGGGCTGTACGATTCCGCCTATAAAATAAGACTCAAAGGTTAATGGGGACATATGCTGAAACGTGTAATATTCATAAACTGCAGACAATATTGCAGGTTGGAAAATCAGTGTTATTTATACAATGAGTAAATCGTGATACGTTAAACAAATTCCTTATAAAAATAATATTTATTTGGCAAGAACTGTGTGTATATGTTATAATGAAGTGGAGACAAAGCCCACCTTTATATAGATAATACAGTACTGCATTAAAGTCAGAAGTCAAGACAATATAGCATAAGAAAAAAACTGAAAAGGAATTTTGGCAAATATTGTACGGCGATTTTCCAGCCAATAAAAGCTTTAGGACATACCTCAGTACATTAACATCCAGTGTTTGGCATTACATATAATTAAACAAAACAGTAAATCATAACCCAGCCGTCTTGCTTTTTATCACACAAATAAATCTGTGGAAGATATTTCAAGAATTACTGATGCTTAGATTTGCTAATAAAGAATTATATAAATGTTACATAAACATGTGGAAAAATGGCTTAATACACCTTATCTTAGTTTAAAAGTTGCCTGTATATTCTGGCTTATGTTCAGGTTTTCTGTAGTTTTATGCCTAAAGATTTTCATCAGCTCACATTATTTTCGTGAAATGCCACGTTAAACATTTCAAGCTCATGGCATCTTGAGCAACATGGAGGACGTCTCCAGTCTGAATGTATGAACGACGACGATTTGAGAGAGAGAGAGAGATGTAAAAGTGTCTGTGGATCATAGTCTGTTTATTCCCACTGTCTGCCTGGCCTAAATATTCGGAACATGTGACAAGCTTCAGCGAGCCTCTCGACATCTCCTTTCCTTCTGCTGATGTGTGTGTGTGTGTGTGTGTGTTTTTACAGAGAGCATTAGCATCACCCCAGGAGATGCACGGTGGGTCGGCGCCTGGTGGCTGGGGTATCTCATAGCAGGGTTCATCACTTTCTTCTCTGCCGTTCCTTTCTGGTTCCTGCCCAGATCTTTACCCATGCCAGAAAGGCGGCTTAGCAAGTGTTCTCCAGAGAGAAGCAGCTTCATCAAAGACTCGCCCCTGCTGGAGCACAAGTACCAGGCCAACGAGCCCACCAACATCCTGGAAATGGCTAAAGGTAAAACCCGGTGCGGAATTAACTGGAATTCACAGAAAAGTTCCGATTTCAGGATTAGCGTAAATGCTATTATTTTACCTTCTGGTCCAGGCCACATTTGCCAAAAAATACTGGAGTTTAACCATGTGTAATATTAAAAAACGGTTAAGCAGCACTTTGGAAACACCCAAACAGAATATACTGTGACCCACAACAGATCTGTGTGTTTTAAACGTATGTATTTTGCGTTTACATGTCAATGCATTAGAAAATATTACATTTGGTGACATTTGTTTTTAAGAACACTTCAAGAAAAACATGTAACAAAAAAGACTAGATTTCAAATAAAAAACAATGATGTACTTTACAAAATTAAGATAAAGAACGTGACATCATTCAGTTATGAAGATGTTCATAGTTAATGAGCTACACCTGTAGTTTCTTTACCAGAACACCTACAATATAAATGTTCTGTAAATATTTTGTGTTTTTAGACTTCTTGCCCACCCTGAGGTCTCTTCTGGGGAATCCAGTTTATTTCTTGTACCTGTGTGTGACCATCATCCAGTTCAACTCTCTGATCGGCATGGTGACGTACAAGCCAAAATACATCGAGCAACATTACGGACAGTCGGCGTCTAAGGCGAATTTCCTAATGGGTGTGTGTTCCACCTGCACATCTCCACATTACACTTATTTTACTGTAAGTTAAGATTCACAGCTAGCAATTTTAGGTTGTAAGAACGTTTCCCTAATGTTACAAAAACGTTACTGTGAGTGTTCAAAACACATTCAAAACACCATCAAAAAGTTAATGTTATTGTTTGGTTCTTAGAACAGAACGTTAATAGAATGTTAATTCTGTAACGTTTTTTAAACGTTTTACTGACAACTTAAGAATAATGTTTGACCTTGAGAGAACTTTGAGAGACCTTTTAGTGAACATCAGCCAACGCTCTGAGAACGTTCCCTGTTAGCTCCGTCTAGGGTTTTTGTTCATGTGAGGTAAATATTAGTCTTGGTTCTGATATCAAATTAGTTTCTGATATCTTAAATCTTAATTGTCCATGAGGTTTATGTAGCTCGGTTAAATCTCAGCATGACATAGATCATAACTGCATACGAAAGAGAATCAAATCCAAAAATAACAACCTATGGCTGGATGCAACACTGGAGACTGTTGTGAGATTTGGAAACTGCATCAGTTTTTGAATATAAGACGGGAGGGAAAACAAACAGGCTCGTTCTGTGTTCTGTAACCTTTGAACCTCACGACACAAGAACAGCCAGCTCAGGAATTATACAGGTCTGCCTTTGTTTGAAATCTGTGACACTGGTGCTTTGATCCAGGTTTTCCGAATGCCGTGTGTTTTTTTCAGGAATGATTAACATCCCAGCTGTAGCGTTGGGAATGTTCACGGGCGGCGTGATCATGAAGAAATTCAAGCTAAGCATCATGGGAGCAGCCAAGTTCGCTCTGGGAACGTCTCTCCTGGGATATTTTCTGTCGCTTTTCTTTTTCGCTATGGGATGCGAGAACGCCAGCGTGGCCGGAATCACTGTGCCGTACAACGGGTAGGAAAATCGGCTTTCAGCGGTCTGTGTCTATTTAGGATCACATAAATACGATGAGTTTATACCTGAACGTCAGATACAAGAAATAAAGTCATTTCTGTTTGCTTAAGCTTTTATTAAAGGGCCGGTTCTCCAGACTAGAAACTTTTGGTTTGGGCCAGTGAGGACAGAAAAAACATAAGTTCACTAATGCACAGCAGTGTCATGGTGTCCACCCAACTAACCATTTTAGGTTGTAAGAATGTTTTCCTAACATTTTCAACAAGTAACAAAAATGTTATTTTAAGGTTTTAGCAACATGTTGTTTTTTTGAAATTGTTTTAATATTAACATTATTGCTCGGTTATGGGAACATTACGCAAACATTTTGTAATTTTTTGTAATTCCACTAACTACTAACATTATTTTATTTTTGACTTACAAGGTTTACTGCAAGAATGTTTTTGGATTACTTTGAGAGATCCTTGAGAGAACGTTAGCCAACGTTTTGAAAATGTTCCCTTTTAGCTGGGCACTTACCGTAGCATTGTTTGTACGGGCATCATCAAAATGTAGTTAAAATAGCATTTCTGTACTTTTGAGAATTAGCACTGATTTGCTCTCGTGCTGAGTGCAGATTGTAAATAACAGCTTCTGTGTGTGGCGCTTACGTGGCGGAAACTATTATGTTATAATTATTTGCCGGACCAGATAAAAACTGGAACTCAGAATTCACTGATGATAATTGAATGTGACTTTGATGTGTGTGTCTGGCGAGCAGGACAAACCGTCTGTACAAAGAGGACGTCTCTCTGTTCGCGAGCTGTAACGCTGGCTGCCAATGTCCCGAGACAAACTGGGACCCCGTGTGCGGTGAGAACGGCCTCACGTACGTCTCGCCCTGCTTGGCTGGATGCCGGGCGTCCCACGGTTCGAGAATGGACACGGTAAGCACAAGCTCTCCTCCGAGAACACGATTCTGGAACAATGGAGGGTGTTTGTTGTCCCGCGTCTTCAAAGAAGGCGAGTCACAATGCGTCCCCTTATTTTGTGCCTTGAAGTTTGGGTTTTCCCAGTGCTCGATGAAGGGCGTGTTTGACAAACACAACCTGTTTGTCTTCAGCTCAAAGGCTATATTGAATTTTCTTGCCTTCTTTGAAACTTCCTGAGACTGTTACAGTAACTTCCCTCCTCTGTCTTTTGAGCGAACTGGTCAACTCTGTCCAAACATTGAGAATTTTCAGCACATCTTACAGGCTCAGATACTGTATGACTCATAAGTTTTCCCCATAACATCCTGTGTCTCCGCATATTCCAAGCGTTTTGTGTCTTTTGTTCCTAACAGACTCTAGCCAGACAAAGGAATTGTGTAATTCCAGGCTTTTTTTCAGGAGTAAACTAGAGCAGGACCGGGGAAGTGAGACAAAGAGCACATTGTGATATCCATTTATTCAACACATCAGTTGATGACAAGTAATATAGACAGAAATGTTTTTAATCAGGGTTTTAGGATGAAATCTATACAGTGGTGTTTAAAACCAGATGCTTTTTGTGTAAACTTCAGTCAAAATGATACCTTGGTATTCATTTAGAAAAAATACCAAATACTGTAGTAGCATTTCCACTAGCGGTCTTAAACTTTTTAACCTTAATATATTTTATTAGGAAATAGTATATTTTTAGATGAGGTAAAGTTCAGTTGAAAGTCTCTTCACATCCTGATAGCAATCAATAAGTGGTCCAAATATGTTTATATATCTTTAGTGGTAGGTTCAGAACCATAAAATGTGCATCCAATCATTGCATTCGGTCCAAATGCAATGATAGGACATTCTACTTGCCTGTCAAACTACGTATGTGTTTATGTATTGGAGGAGGTGTGGCTTTCGAGAGCGTTCTGTAGGGAGGGCGGGACCTTAAATTGCTGTTGCAAATCGCAGTCAGACATCTTGGAATAATGAACTAAACCTTCCCACAATCAAACTGAGCACAGTAAGTGTGGCTGATCCGACCTTTCTGTGTGTGTGTGTGTGTGTGTGTTCAGGTGTTTGCGCAGTGCAGTTGTGTAGCCGCGGGGAATGGGACAGCCAGCGCGGGTCAGTGCATCAACAGAGAGAGCTGTCAGAGAGTCTTCCCCTACTTCCTGGCTCTGTCCGTCATCACTTCCTTCATCATCTCACTGGGCGGGACCCCGGGATACATGCTGCTCATCAGGTGAATATCCGACTGGGATTCGTCTGTCTGCCGGTGCTCAGGAAATTTAGACCGGAATCAGACTGGATGTGATAACAACTGCCTTTCCAACATCATAAAAATATCTGTCTTCATAATCTTTTATTAGAATGTA
>JAZGTK010021761.1:0-10494 GCA_036877625.1 Ambastaia sidthimunki
ACTATATTGGTGAGTTTTTTGTATTTGTCTTCTGCTAGCTTAGTTCATTAGTTAGCTTATGCCATTCTAGGTACGAAAGTGATTTGAATTTGAAAGTGATTTGCCTGTTTTTGTCAGCATTAATTCAAATTACGTTCAGGGCAGTCATGTTGTGTGTTTATTCATTGTCAGAAGATGGGGCTTTGTCTTTGTCCAACCATCGGCTAAGCAGAATCATCATGGCGTCCATTTATATAACTTATTACAACAATTAAAGAAGTGGCTCCAATTAGGTTGTTTTAAGCATAAACACAGCTAGCTTGTGTGACAGCTTGTTGGGTTTAGTTGTCAGTCACATTAATGTAGAGACTTCCTGCAGTTTTATTGGAAGATTAGTCGTCAGATGTTCTGCCACAGAGGTGGCTGCCATTAGCTTCAAAGACAATCATGAGCAATATTATGTTTTAAATTATACAACACAAATGTTGTCATTTTTAGCTTTTTCATTTACATGCAATATTTGTCTAACACACAACCCTATTCCTGAATATTTAAAAAGTCTTTGAAGAAAGATCCTTAATATGTTGTTAATATTTTGTGAATAAAACACACTTACGGAATTGTCATTAGTCATGTTAGATGTATTTCTTTCCTGCTTTATCAGAAAATACACGTCTTACAAGACACCAGTTTTGACAGGCATATTCTTGTGTAGATTAGATACTCTATAAAAGTTGCAAAGTTATACTTCACTTCAAAAAATATGAATGGTACAGAAGACACTCCTTATTTGTTGGGGCAGTTGTGGCCTACTGGTTAGTGAGTCGGGCTTGTAATCAGTAGGTTGCTGGTTTGATTCCAGTGCCGGCAGGTAGCAACTGAAGTGCCTTTGAGCAAGGCACCTAACCCCCGATTGCTCCCCAGGTGCTGCAGTAATAGCTGCCCACTGCTCCTGTGTGTGTTCACAACTTGCAGTGTGTGTTCACTCCTCCATAGGGATGGGTTAAATGCAGAGGTCACATTTCGGTTATGGGTAACCGAATCATTTGTTCCAACAATTTGATCTGGTAAAGAAAGAACGTGGACTTTTCCTCTAGGTTTTTGCACCATCTCAATTCACAGAAGAGTGAATATTTCAAGATGTATTATGCTTGAAGAAAAGACCTTTGTTTTGACAACTGAGCAGTTACGGTATTTCTGAGGAATAGCTGAAGACTTTCACTGAATCTGAATCTATTGTATGAACTGTACAGCGTTCAATAGTGCGAGTGCAATTGCTCATGACATCAGGAAGCCCAAGCTACTCTGTTATATAATCCATATCAAGTTGATGAATGACAGTGCTGACAGTGTCTCACTTGTGTCGGGTTGTAACCGGTGGGTCTCCCTTATTTGTCACAGCTTTAAAATCGGAAAGGGATGACTATTACATCAATGGGGCCTGGACCATCGACTGGCCCCGCAAATTTGACATTGCAGGAACAGCATTTCATTACAAGAGGCCCACAGATGAACCGGAATCGCTAGAGGCTTTGGGAGCCACCACAGAAAACTTGGTTGTTATGGTGAGTGGATCTCTGTGGTAGATTCTTTATTGAATTTGAGAACAACAGTATTCTTGTCATGATTAGTGCTTTAATATGTGTGAGAAATGTGGCATGGTCAGTAGTTCACATGCTCTGATATGTTGCATGTGAATTACAAACATAGAGGCAATGAGAGTTTGAATCCAGCTGGCAACATTGCTCCCGTTAGTGGCAGGAAAAATTGTAGTTATAATTTTACGGTTTATAATTTTACAAATTTTGAAAATGCTTGCTTGTTTATAAGGTGTCTTAAAAAATGTTTTGCATAAAATATACATTTTTATGTTATAACCAATGCTTTAAAATGCAAAAGGTCATTTAAACACAACACAGTGTTATTTGTAACAGTGTTTGTTTAATGAGTTGGCAAGTGTCTATGGCAAGTGTTTTTAAAGTTTGCATCATTGTTTCAAACTATGCAGATGCATTTAAATGCAATATTTGTCTGACAATGTTAAATTAGTCTTCCTTAAATTTTCTGTTACATTTTTCTTAAAGTTTTAGCACATTTTATTTTATATTGTGCAAACTAAAATTTAATATAGAAAAATAGTCTAACAATAAAGCCATCATAATGATACAGAAGAGTGGGACTGTGTTTCAACACAGTTTGAAATTGTTTGGCTCATTCTAAATAAAGTCCACATCTGTGTACAAACCTCACATGAACTCCAGCTAGAGGTTTCAAAGCTAACGGTTATATATTTTGACTCTGAAAACCTCTCACTGGTCAAATGAGACATCTCACATGCACATGTATCAGCATGAGTGTGTGTGTGTTCATTCTGAAAGACCCACTGCTTCGTCTCAGTAACCACAGTCGCTATTGCCTGGACGACAGTGCTGGAAATACCAGCCCTGCTTGCAGTACCGCTGGAAAATATACAAGTAGCACCACAAGCCATTGTGGCCTACAATGGTTAACATGGCTTTCCAATTTATATCACACGCATACACACACAGGTACTTTTCTTTAAAGTAATTTAGGAATAATGCTCATGTCCCATACAGAAATCCCATATGTGGACATATATAATATGAACATTTACATTTTACATTTATTCATTTGGCAGATGCTTTTATCCAAAGCGACTTACAGTAAATTCAAGGTATACATTTATCAGTACTTGTATTCCCTGGGATCGAACCCACAACGTTTGCATTGCTAACGCAATGTTCTACCAGTAGAGCTATAGGAACACATTTAAACATGAACATATTATATACATTTTTATATATATTATAAAAATGAACATATTATATATATAAACATATGAACATACAATAAAGAACATATATAATATGTATGTTCATATATTGATTTCACAGATATAACAATATCTCACATACTTGAACATATATGCAACATACCATGCAAAATTGTTAAAAATCAACCTTTCTTATATATGTATATGTATCAAATATATAACATATTTATGTAAACAACTTAATTTCCTGCATCACACCAAGTGTGGATACGTATTAGATTGTTTTTTTAACAAATAGTGGAATAGTGAAATAGAAATATAGTATATGTATGTGCATACATGTTCATATACATTTTTGAGTTCTGTATGAAGTGACATAAACACAAATCCAAACTGTTTTGTTTGAACAAAATAGCTTATCAAACAACAGTCTTCTTTTAAAACTATTTTCAGAAAGATATTTTTAAATGTGCCCAGAATAGATTTGTCTTTCTATAATTGATCCAAGACCAATTTCCTCTGGCAACATCCTTGGTGACAGCAACAAAAATTTCAAACAAAACACTGTGCCCACTACAGGTGCTATTACAGGAACAGAACGTGGGCATCCACTACAAGTTCAATGTGCCAATCCAGCATACAGGAAGTGGCGACAATGAAGTGGGCTTCTCCTGGCACCACATGCCCTGGTCTGAATGCTCAGCTACTTGTGCAGGAGGTGAGCTGATGAACTGTTTACAATTACATCCAGCTTCATAGGAACCTTATGAAATGTCTCGCGGGAATACTTGACTCTGATTGGTCAGGTGAACAGTTTCCATGACCATTTTCCTGCTTTGCTGTGCTAGTCTCTTATATCACTTTGCAGTCTTTAGTTTAAAAAAAAAACATTTGCGCAATTGGCAGACGCTTTTATCCAAAGTATCTTACAGTGCACTTACAGTGTAGTATACACTTTATCATTTTGTGCGTGTGCTCATAATCAAACCCACAACTTTGGCATTGTAAGCTGCATGTGCTGCCATTTGAACTAAAGGAACATAATTTTAACTTAATACTTAATGTCCATTTATTTATTTGGTAGGTCACCGTAATATAAATGAATACTATAAATCGTATAATGTTCAGTCAGCAAAATATTTTGCGATAATGACCTGTACACCCCTTACTTAAAGTACATTAGATATGGATCAGTCAGCTCAAACATTAAAAAATATGTAGACAAAATGTTCTTGAATGACTTTGCTGTGTCGTTTTTAATGAATGTATTGGTAATAGAGGCCCTCAAATGATACATTTGACTATAGATCATATTCATTGTGGTTATGTTGCTAATGTACAACTTGTGCAGGGAAAAAAAATATGCTGCCTCATATTTCAGCATTTGGATGTTGTAACCACATGTAAATGTGGGGCCTCACCTCAAATATGACCAGACTGCTCAGGCCCCCTGAAATGAATGTCTTTCTTACAACAATAAATAGTTTTCCTCTCTGCTGTTTTCAAGCATCGCCATTGAAAACATTTAAAATACTTATTACATTCCACCAAAAATGCAAACATTAGAGGCTAGTCAGTGAAGAGTTTCACTCCATTAGGCGCTCCATGAAATCAACCTCATTTGTTGCTCAACTCATTTAAACACATTTTGGTTTATTTAAAAATACCCCAGGGCAACACTTATGTCATTTGTGAAATTCTTGTTATAAATACAGCTCCTGCCACAGAGGTCTGTTGTGCTGGCAAGCCACACAGGGAGCGTTTAAACACAGGATTTTTTCTGAGCCATATAATTCTGTAATATCTCTTAAAAATTATTCTTTATTCACACTGCTGCCAGATGCTTGACTTTGGATTCTATTCTTTAAACAAACTTCATTGTTGCCATCCGAAATGGATCTTATCACTTTGATCATTACATACAACAACAGTGATAACAGCCTTACATAATTAACTGGTGTGAATTTGCCCTCTATTTATCTTGAGTAGTTTACATAATGGTTTTTAGTATTACCAAAACGTGTTTTCAAAATGTATTTTGTTATTTAAGTTACTTATTCAAGATTTTATATCCACCTCACAAGGTGGCCTTGCGCACCGGCCAAGCTTGGCATAAACCGTCTTAACTGTAAGCTAATGTCTTTCCTTATGGGCCCCGAAGAGCCCCTACACGAAGGGACCGTGGTGTTGAGCTCACAGCATTGTGCAGTAATGTGCCATTGCTGTGGTAACTTTCACTTTTCACATCTGAGAGCCAAAGAAAAGATGTTTTCTCTGTAAAAGTCATTTTCCAAGACAATCGCTTAAACTGAGACTTTTACACACCTAGGTATAACAAAAAGGGAAAAATAATTTTGCTTCCATACCTCAGAGTGCTGTGTCAACAAGTGAGACGCAGAACAAGTTTTACAAGTTGACCACACAGCGCTCTGTGCTTTAGCTGCCGAAGTGTCAAAAACTATTTCTGGGCCGGAGGTGAAAGGCAAGAAAAATGAAGTGATTTTATTGTCCGCTTACAGGGTCTCAGAAGCAGGAGGGGGTTTGTAAAAGGCTGGATGACAGTTCGGTGGTCAAAAACAGCTATTGTGACCCAGACAGCAAACCTCCAGAAAATCAACGACCCTGTAATATCGAGCAATGCCCACCTGAGTGAGTATATTGTAGCTTTTCCAAGACTTCCATAGGTAGAAGCCAGATTTTGAAGAAATTAAGAAGGAATGCCCAGGTTATATTTTACATTAATATTTAAAATATTTTTTTAATACATACCTAAAATCACTCTTTGCCAGCTTAAGATGAAATTGCATACTTTTATCACTGTTTTGATGAGCCTTATCAAAACTGTATATAACTGCCAAGTAGTAAATGCACATAAGATACAACCCATAATACTTCCTTTGTCCTCATAGCACCTCAGCTATAAAGACCTTCTTTGAAGACAACTTTAGAACATAATTCATTTCTTTATGTTACCTTTTTTTATTTTAACTGATGCCAAAATCTTAAAAGCGTCCAAAAAATATCACCTGCATTTAATTATATTGGCTAGCGAACTATATGAACCCTTAAAGGACAATATGCATAAATGTGTGGAGTATGCGTATGTTGGGAGCCAGGTGCGCTTAGCACTCATTTTCAATGGGGCTAGCAATGGAGCAGTTAAGTTTTTAAATTGGAAGAAGGATTTAAATAGTTTTGGCCACTTGACTCCAGTGTCCTGCCAGTGGAGGGTTAAATGAACCTGAACCAAAATATGGGCATCACAACAACAATCTAAAATCTATTTTGATCTTTAGATGATATCAAAGGCACGCAACTCTTTGGCCCAGAATAGTCATAATGGTCATATGAGAACACCCCATTGTTTTGGGGAAGGTAATTGTTTTCTAATGATCTTACAGATAATGGCCGATTTTATTTCCTTATTCATTTATGCTTTGCTTAATTTTATTTTACTTGTGAGACATGCTGGATTGTTGCATTATCTGAGCATTGCAGAGAAAACACAAGCTATCTGTGTGAAATATAAGACATCTTAATACATTCTGAGTATCTGCAGACATGCAGGAATGCAAACAAACCACAAGAAACTTGCTTCATCTGGAAAGCCACACGGATGATAAAACAAATTTATATAAAATGTCTGTGTTCCATGGGCCAGTAAAAGGAAAGAATGTCTAATTTTGCCAAATTAGATGAAATTTAACAAATTTAGTTCAGGCCAAGCTATAAATAGTACTGGTGATGTATATGTGCATTACAGGTGGTTTATAGGTGACTGGTCAGAATGTGGAAAAACCTGTGACGGAGGCATTCGTACACGAACTGTCTTGTGCATACGTAAAATGGGCCCAGCCGAGGAAGAGACTTTAGAAGACAGCCACTGTCTGACACATAGACCAATAGAAAAAGAGTCCTGCAACAATCAGTCCTGCCCACCCCAGTGGGTAACTCTGGATTGGTCAGAGGTAAATTGATTTATCATTATTTCCTCAATATTGACATCTTTATTTACCCAATTATTTTAAGATTTTCTTCTATCGTTTTGTTGGGTTTAATTATAGTGTACCCCAAAATGTGGTCCTGGCTTCAAACATCGCATCGTTCTGTGTAAAAGTAGCAACCTGACCAAAACCTTCCCACCTGCCCTCTGTTCTGACCACAACAAACCTCCGGTCCGTATACGTTGCAGCCTCGGACGCTGTCCACCACCACGCTGGATCCCTGGAGAATGGGGACAGGTACAGTGAGAGTTAACAGTTTTGTACATCCCCAGAACCACATCTTTGTTGCTCAAAGGTTGCAAGGTTTGTTGCTCTTCTATTGCTCAAATACTTTAAGTCCAAGTATCAACCTTGTTTTAGATGTTTCTTTAAAAGATAAATGAGGAGACACAAATGACCCAATTGATAGAAAATAGAGCTATACAATTAATGTGGATTATTTTGACAATATTTTTGTCCCTGCTGTATTTTTTTTACTTTTTTGGGCGCAGAGTCCTGGGCAATCTGAGCACAGTTTAAGACCATATTGAGACCTTTGCTGGCACTCTAGAAGAGAGACACTTTACTGAGATTAGGTCCAGACTAAGCAAAATATCAAGAAACATACCATTTTCTGAAGTTACTGGAACTGTTACGTGCAGACTTTTATATGATTATTTGGAGTGCTGTGTATGACGTTTTAGAACAAATAAGGAAAAAGTTGTTTTAACGCAGCATGAAAAAGACCATGTGTTTAGTTGACGTCAACAGAATTTACACTCAGATGATAAACTTCAGTCTCTGGAAAGCCAGTTACGTGTGTATTCCTGAGTGACAGCGAGTTTAACAGACCAGGAGTGTGTAAGTGGTGCTAATATTATTCAGGTTGTTTGAAGTTCTGCAGTAGAAGAGGATTTATGTCAAAGCCAAGAACATCTTTTGAAAAGAAGACAAAAGATCTTACTTCTAGTCCAGTAAAACTAAGCTTATGCTTAGAATTTGTGCACTCAGCAACCCACAGAATTTGCAAGGGAAACAGAATATTCAGTGAGAAAGAATGTAGGACGGATTTAATTTTAAACATTGGAAAATTGATTGGATCGTTTTATTTTTATTAATTATTATATTTAAAATTAATTTTATTAATTTGTCATGCTTACAGAAACATAGATGGGGTCAATACTGTTTGTACGTGAAAGGTGAAATTTGTTTTGTGGCTCCAGCAGCATCAAGTAGAATTGCAAATATTTTAGACTGTTTGTTGAGCTAGAAGCTGACGTCACATCAAATCAATGCAACATAACCACATTTTAGAGATTTGATAGTGTTGTTAAATGACGTTAAAAATTACACACTTTGTTACGTAATGACTTTAAGATCCCCATTAATGTGATCATCTAAAAACATAAAACACACATACTGAAGTCCAGACAACTTCACTAAAGGAAATAAAAGTTTCTCAACTTTCCATTATTCCTTCCAGTGCAACCTATCACACAAGAATAACTGGAGTTTTCAGTTGTTTTATTGAAATATGATTGAAATATCATGAAATATCTCAAATGTTTCACCTAAAATTTTATAGGAAAAAATAAATATAGATCTTTAAAATTAATGCAGGTGGCCTAGCTAAGATCACTTGATCTTTGAAGAATTTGATGAGAAATGCTTGGGTTCATATTGAGATTCTTTTAGACCAGGGGTGCCCAATTCTGGTCTTGAATGGCCAGTGTCCTGCAGAGTTTCCCTTCAACTGGCCTCAACACACCTGCCTGGAAGTCACTAATCTGCTTAGTAAGACCTTGATAAGCTTGATTAGGGTAGAAGCAGGATTGGGAACCTTGACTTTTAAGATCTTGCAGACTTTTAAGATCTTATCAAATCTGAGCACAAAGAGACATTGTTAAGACCTCTTCTGAAACTCCAGAGGACATAAATTTCATTATACTGAGGTCTTTTTCAGAACAAACGTCTGAAAAGCAGGAGACTTAGCAAAAATCTTCATTTGCTTTGTTTGCTTTCATTAATGTCTAGGAGAAATAACTGAGATATTAATTAGATATTATTATTTTTCTTGCCTGTATGCTGCAATATACCTAGACCGATAATGTTGAGACAGTTGCAAGGAACAGTAGGCTGACAGGTCATACATTTTAATCTCACTGGCATATTCCATCTTTCATGGACTTGACTAACCCTAACTCTAACATAATGTGTTTAATTGAGAAGAGATAAAATGGGAAGGCTGGAAACTCCTGTGAGGTATCCTTACCACAATCTCTGTGAGGGGTCCTCACTGTGGGTCTTACATGTGTTTATGATCTGGGTGTTAGCAATGTAATGACAGCATTTCTGTGGCGTTCACACTACCTATTGTAGTAAAGTGACTTAAATTTCTGTATTGTATTGGGTATCTAGGCAACACTTCAGTTTTCCATTAAATCAGTGTGCTACATCATTGTTGAAGACTACTGGAATACATCTCTAACTTTCACCTCAGACAGTTGCAATTTACTGCCTGTAGTAACATCATCCCTCTAATGTGGAACAGCTGACAGAAGTCAGAGACTCAATTAAACTTATGCAGTGACATTCCACAAGTAGCTCTTGGTCCTCTGAGTTTACGCAGAATTTATAAGTGTGCCACAAACCGTCTGATGCAATTGCAAACTTCTGGCTAGTTTCACAAGGGGGGTGAGAGGGTGTTGTGTGGCTGCTAAACAAGAGGTTATTGGTTTGAATTTTTCAAGAGCAATTGTAATTTTAATTTAGCTTTATCCTAAGGAACATATGTGACAAGGTATTAGTATGTGTGACCCTCTGAAATTGAACCTTTAACCGTGTTGTCACCATGCCTCCGCCACCATGTGCAAATAACATACTGAAATTTATAGTCCATACTGTACTCTTAAAGACACAGCATGAATTATCATGAAACATAAATGGAAAAAATGAGGTAAGTCTAATGTCCTCAAGAGAACAAAAGTACCATCCTGGGTCTCAGAAAACTATAGAATCAACTGCTGTTTAGAGTTATGTGACATGGTTTACAGGGCAATATTAAAAGCTTATTGTGTTTGTGTGTGTCTGTCTCCAGTGCTCTGCTCAGTGTGGACTGGGCCAACAGATGCGGACCGTTCAGTGTCTCTCGTACACGGGACAGCTTTCCCACGAGTGTCCAGAGTCTCTACGACCCAATACAATGCAACAGTGTGAAAGCAAGTGTGACGCCACGCCCATCTCCAGTGGCGATGGTAAGTCGGTTACTCTCATGCTAATTGACCTTTATGACTGCTCACATGAGCTCCATTTATCTCTGATCAAGGTGTTAAGATGTGCATTGTTAGTGGCCTCTGTGTTCAATTTTGAATTAATAAAGGATTATATAGTTCTATTCTTGCCTATAATTAACTACCTCTGTTTGGAAGTGCTGCTTTACAGAAGATGAAAGTTGTAGATTGTCAGACAAGTGTGTTATTAAAAGTGTTTATAGAATTTGATGGGTCTAGGATAGTACAGATTATGCAGTTGTCTAATATTGTGTATGCATTTAAGCAGAAGTATTGATCTTGCAGTAGAGGCTGGCATCATCATGCGCAGTGTTGGGTCATCTGAAGTCATCTTAAGATGCTGGAATTCAAGATTATGAAATAATGCATTTCAATATTATGTATTATTTGAATGAGTGGCAAACATGTATCCTAAATGTAGATTTGAATTGTGAGAGAGTGTCTTAAC
>JAZGTK010021762.1:0-10494 GCA_036877625.1 Ambastaia sidthimunki
CTGATGCTGCAGGAGCCATTACTGGTGGTAGGAGTTTTCTACATCCTTTTCTTCACTGTCATCATCTACGTGCGCCTCGACTTTGCCATCACCAAGGTATGTCTGGAGATCAGTGTCATTTTAATGTATTGCCTGCAAATGCTGAAATTTATTTTTGTGGCTTAATGCAAGAAAGACGTTTTGCCACAAAGTGTCAGGTGTCTGTATAAACTTTGCAAAACTTTGTGTGTTTGCTTTGATTTTGAGTCTTGATCATTTGAGACCCTTGTATTTATCTCCAAATCTCTTGGGTAATTTCTTTCACAAGGATCCAGCAGCAGAGGTGCGCATGAAAGTGGCTTCCATCACCGAGCAGGTCTTAACTTTGGTGAACAAGCGTCTGGGTCTGTACCGCCATATGGATGAAGTGGTGAATCGATACAAGCAGTCCCGTGATACTGGGGCTCTGAACAGTGGCCGCAAGACCTTGGAGGCGGATCATCGCACCCTCACCAATGACATCACGGCCTTACAGGCCAAACTAAAAGCAGAGGGTTCAGATCTGTCCGAAAAGGTGACCTACATCTTTCACCAAGCTTCAAATCACGTAAGCTTAATTTTTTTACAAGCATTTTCTGAATGTTTTCAATCTGTCTGTTGGCAGGTGGGAGAAATACAGAAGCTGGACAGCCAGCTGAAGGAACTGGTATGCCGTTCCTGTCAGGATGCCGAGCGCCTGGTGGCCGGAAAGGTGAAGAAAGACGCCTACATCGATTCTGATAAAACCCTGGCGAGCAAGAGGCAAGACCTGGTCAGCCGCATCGACGGCCTCCTGGATGCTTTGTAATCACACATCAGGTGTCCAGACATCAACTAATCCACGAAACATCACCCTCCAAAATCATCACCCACGCTCAGTGAAGACCATACTGACGTACAGTTCATATAAATACAATTATACATACAAACGGTATCGTTCTGTGAACATTATGTTTGGTGCCTTTGTGGGACACCAAGTGAAAAGCTGATATTTGCAGGATGTGCATGTTGTGTTGTTGAATGTGTGCGTGTGTGATTGTGTAAGAGGGTTTTGTGTGTGTGTGTACTCTGATGCAGAATCTTTAATTCTTTTTCTTTTCCAAGTTGCTGAATGTCAGATGCAGTCTTCATTCCTACAGTCCAGCAGGGCAGTTCACATTTGTATGGGGATCTGGAGCAGATTTGAATTGAAATTAGTTTTTGCACTTACGTTTTCAAAAACAAATAAAAATATTTCCCGTCCTTCAAGATAAAAATATTGAACATCTGATTCTGAAACGGTCATCACTGACCCACTGCTCATGTTTATATGAAATTGGGTTTTTATTTCTTGCATTTTTGTATGATTCTGAATTTTTGTAAATGTACTTCAGGTCCATGGTGAATGACAGAATGAAATTTTTGTATGCTAAAGGGTAAATGCTACACTTTCAATCCATTAATAAACAAAGTGTGTAAGACCGGAAACTTGTCATCTTAATTTGTAGTATAACAGAGTCAGTTCAGAGTAAAATAGTACTGAACAGATTTAAAAATACTGTATTTGCTATCTAATGTTAATGTGCATGGAAATTATAATGTTTTGACCTAGACATTTTGCTCGCAGCAAATGCAATGTTTCAAAATACAAAATTATAAATTACTTCTATGATTGGTAATTGCAAGGATTTTTTAGGGTATATATTTTCATACAGTATTAGTTCTAAAGTTTTGAATAAAATATAGCTTATAGATTTGAGCTTACATGTTATGACCAGGTGAGGGTGCTATCACTCTGTCAACAGGTGCCCATATTTAGAACTTTAAAAATTAAAAATCTAAATCTATCAAAATCTAAACCAATAGAATTGTATTTTTGTTGTGTTTTGTTGCAAACAGCTCAAATATCACACACAAAATTAGCTGTTTCTCCCTCATTAATATAGTGGTTAATAATTTATTAAATTACAATGCATTTTGTGTTGTAGAATGAGGGCCACAATTCTCCTCCACTTTTATGTAGAATTTTCACAGTGTCCACAATTCCATTCCCAGCCAAACCCAAAAGGCTGGCTGAGGCCAACCAAAGGTCACCACCTTGTGCATGAGGTCATCACTGTACACTACAGAGCCATTTCCTCTGCTGAAATAACAAGTGCCACTCTCGTCTCCATAACGCAGACATATTGTATATGCTGTACAATAATCATTCTGAAAATACACACTGGGGGGAAACCAAGACAATATCTGTTAGCACTGATGCTTAGCATGCCTGGGCCCTTACAATGGCACATATTCTGTGTGTTTGTGGTCTTTTGCACCAGAGGGTGGGAAACCCTGTGAAAGTTTTATTCTCACACATTTGTAGACGAAATGCTGTCAAAACGGCTTTTGTGAGAGTCAAAAGCATATGTGAATACTGCACAGAACATACAAATAGTACAGTTTTAATTTGGCTCAGTAAACTTGCTGGTTTTCAATGTAATACTTTAGGTATTCTCATTCTTTAGCTCATGTTTACAGTAACAGAATTTGATAGGATCTTTCAGCACACTGCTCTGGGGTGACTACAGATTGTGTGTATTCTAGTACACATGGACATTATTGACAGAAAATTGCACACACTTCTAGTGGGTTTTGCAGTTAGTAAATTACAAAAGGTACTTGCTGATTTAAACACAGCTAGGTATAGGTATTACATATAGGTCTGTACATTGACCCACATTATTTGTGCTACAAACATGTATAATATCTAAAAATCAGCAGGTTGAAGTAGCATTATTTTATATAAACTTACAATTGTACCTGGTAGGCAAAAAATGGATGGTATAAAAAGTCTTGTACACATACTGAAGCAAGCTTGATCTAGGGATTAGTATATATATTGGTCTAGCTGACAATGAGCCAACAACTATGTACAGCACTTTAGCAACCACATAGCAACACCCTGGCAACAACCCACAACATGCTAGCATTGTGACGTTTTAACAAGCAAGCACCACTACCATTTTCTTCAGAAATAAATCTAGTTAGCATTTTGTAATTGGGAAACAACTACATCATTTTTATCTTGACATTGACCGTGAGCCAAACATGAGATATTGTAAATTAGCTGATACATCCCATATGTGCACGCATGTTGAGGTTGGTCTCGACTTTCAGTGTGAAAGTCTAAAGTTCGTTACGGGTGATGCCCCTCTCTTGTAGATTTCCCTAGAACCTACAGTTAACTCCTGCCAAAGTTGCGGTTTAGCTGTTGACCAAACCGGAGTTAAATTCAGTTTGAACCGGAATTCACCAGCAGTACTGTATCCTGATGTGGTGCACTATGAAAGCTGAGACGCAGAGATCGAGGTGTATGTAGGGTGTGGGGGGAGGTGCACACACATATATTTTTTTCCAAGCTGAAACATTAAATGACAGTTTAAGCTCAGGCAGAAACCTATAGAAGACTACAGCACCAAACAAAGACTCTTTACTGGGCCAGTGTTCATTAGCGATAGAGTACCGACAATAGCAGCGAGTGTGAGGTGGTCTTGGGCCTTAGGACTGTACTGACCCACCGTTGATTGATTGTACTGGCCGGGCTCACCTGCAGCCCCTACACGCGCACACACGCACCCCCTGACTGCCTGCAGAGAGACCCGTCACTGTCAGAGAACAATATCCTGCACTGTGCAGCTTGCAACTGAGCACGCTCATAAATCACCACGGTGACAGAGACACCACCCTCACTGTCCACACTCCACAAAACACCAAAACACACACATGTAACCAACACACACACACTCTGTCAGAAAACCTCAAGCTGTTAAACTATATGAAAGGACCGGTTTTAAAAGATTACATTGTGGCACCTTATACAGGGCAGAAAAATGTTTGACTTTTTTGGTTCTTTCACAAAAGAACTTTGACCTGTGTTATTTACATAATTATAAATTTGGATAGCCACGGTTCTGGATGCTGATTGGTCAATACAGCAAACCATGGTAAAATACACTATTTAGTCACAGTTATGACACAGTTAAGAGTTATGACCTGTGGATATCATATACTGTGTATATCACCACAGAGAGCACACAGAGATCAACTACTAACCTTAGTTTTCTTCAACAATTTTATGTAGTAGCCTTTTTATATAAGCAACAAGGTATTCAAAGTCTTGCTATATTGGGCTTACCAATGACCTTTAGCTGTGACTAACTAAATATACCTGTTGCTTCATATCTTATTACCTACAGCCAAGATTAATCAAAAGCGTTATTTATTTCATTTATGATTCACAATTCCAAAGATGGCTTTAAATTAAACTGGTCAATAGTGGAGTTAATATATTGTAGTTTTATAAAAACTTTACATTAAGCTGTTTACAAAAAACAAAAACTTCCAGAAGCCTAATAGGAAACAGACATTACATCCAGTTAAAGTCAGTTAGCCTCCGCTTCGCAGGTGAATGTTTGACATTCATCTCATCTTTCATCTCATCCTTCTTCTGTAATAAAGAAAGATGAAGTCCAGCTGTAGATCTCCTTATTTCTCCTCAACATCTCAAAAAAATAGCTTTCAATTTATAAAGCGGATAGTTGTTTCTGATTGGATGAGCCATGTGAACATCCTACAGTTACATCCTACAGCTAATGAAGTATACTACTTAGCAGACAAATGGATTATTTTGATTATTAATGTAAATAAATTAAACTATATATTCACTATATTTAGACTCCATACTGTTGTCTTTTCTTATGTTTCTATTTCCAGCCACTCAGGCCTGAATGCATTACACTGATTTTAGGGTGTAAACAACCCTTTACACCCATGGTAAAAATCTAACTAAAACTGATCACTAACTAAAACTAGTGATACTACTAACCTAACCATATTTATCCCCCAGTAGTATCATCATCAGTATAAAACAGTATGTCATCAGGTTTAAATATATCAAGAAATAACAATGTAGTTGCCAACTGTTTTATAGAAGGTTGTTGTGTTTATAAACTTATAGCTTGACTGTAGTTTAAAGGATTAGTTCACCACAGAATTAAAATTCTCTCATAATTTACTCACCCTCATGCCATCCCAGATGTTTGACTTTCTTCTTTTCTTCAGCTGAAAACAATCAGATTTATATTAAATAATATTTTGGCTCTATAATGCCATTGATCAGGGTCCAGTGGTTTAAAGCTCTGAAAAACACATGCATCCATGATTCAAATAATCCAAATAACTCCAGTGGGTCAATATATGTGCCAGCGCCAACGTAAAGGCCCATTCACACTAAGAATGATAACTATAAAGATAACAATACTAATTTTTATATAAGCTTCCACATCAACAGGCAATAACGTGATTTATTCTGAGCTTGCAAAGTCTACCCTTTAAATTCGTATGGATTTTGATTGGCTGACAATTTTTAATTGTTCATCAGCTGAAAAAATTGCTCTGAAAGTGATCCTAACTTTATTAGCCCTCTGTATCATTATCCGTAGTTGTTATGTGCAGCACATAGTGTTATCATGTAATCATGCATTGGTGTGGATGCTACTATAGTTATCATTATAGTTATCTTTATAGTTATTTTTCTTGGTGTTCATTTGCCTTTTCCCAGTCCACTTTACCCAGTACACCGACAGCACCTGCTAGTTCAGAAAAGCGTTTCGCAATACAATGTTTAAGAGAGTCTGGACACTAAGTGAAGTGAAAAGTGAAAGTGAAGTGACGTGTGGGCAAGTATGGTGACCCATACTCGGAATTTGTGCTCTGCATTTACCCATCCAAGTGCACACACACAGTGGTGAACACACACCCGGAGCAATAGGCAGCCTTTTTGCTGCAGCACCCGGGGAGCAATTGGGGGTTTGGTGCCTTGCTCAAGGGTCTCACCTGAGTCGTGGTATTGAGGATGGAAGAGAGCGCTGGTCATTCACTCCCCCCACCTACAATCCCTGCCGGACCCGAGACTCAAACCCATGACCTTCAGGTTACAAGTCCGACTCTCTGACCATTAGGTAACGACTGCCCCAGTCCAGTCCAGCGGTCTTTCCACACTGACAGAGGTTCAGTAAGAGCAGGATGAAAGCTGAGCGGTGCCCTGCACAGGTGGCAGGTGTGATCACGACGGGGGATGGCAGAAGAAGAGGGACACAAAGGGTGAGTCTGTTACCTGCTCACAGCTGCAGGGGGTGGAGATGAGTCCGGCTGACAGATAGACAGACACAGCAGCAGAGGGGAGGGAAGTGCCGCGGAGGGAGACGGTGAGATGGAAGGAAAACTCTGATGGTGATACTTCAAACGCAAGATCGGGTCCCGGGTGCCGAGAGACACATTCTTTCTGAAAGAAGGTGGGGGTGGATGGAAGGAGAGACATAAAAGTATATGATAATGCTGTGTGGACAAGAGCATGTGTGTGTATGTCTAATGATGTTTAGCAGATAATCTCTATATAGTCACAAGTCACAATTAAAAAGGTCTTTGAAAAAAATGTCAATTAAAAATGTCTTTGCAATATAAAAAAATGTATATAAAAATTCTGTACACAAATAAAGCAAGAACTATTCTCCAAAATAACTTTCCTTTGCTAAGCATTCCAATATCCCAATACAGTAGCCTCAACCTTTTGGCACTACTGTATGTTTACAGTTAATACAGACAGTTTATGATATAAAATATGTGATTATGTGACATTAAATTTGTTTTCATACATGCATGAGCAAAGTCTTTAGTTTCATTGTGTATCTGTGTTGATCCATCTAAACCCGCTGCTCTCCACCCTGTTAGTGTTACAGTCCAAAGCTCCAGCTAAGACCCCCTGAACTCTGCCACATGGCATCCCATCAAAGCCCTTCACTCTGGGCTCAGAGGAGTCAACCCTCAGAGTCATCTCTGGAGGAAGCATGCCTGTGTCCGATCCCTGTCTAATATTTTCTTTATGACTGTGTGTGTTATTCTTTGCCTCAGCATGACTCCAAATGTAGTTTCAACCCAGCTCCCTGTCAAAATATAACAGTCCAACCATTTCAGTACACGACGCACACACTTAAATATACACATATTTAATCCTTTTCTTTCAAATGTTTTTGCAACCATAACCAGCTGTGTGAACTTCAGCACACATACTTCTAATAGGCATTTATATGGGGACATACCACAGGACTCTGTCATTGGGTAATTAGAATAACTATATATACTGAAATTACTACAGAACAAAATAATATTGTCCATTATTTTGTTTCCTAAAACAAATAACACATTACTTATTCATATACTTAATTAAATACTTCTTTAATCTGGGACATCCCAAATTTCTTCAGGGAACTTTGCGCTCACTTCTTAGGGCAAATTTGTTCTCAAAGTATTAATAAATATGCACACACACACACACACACACACACAAATACTCAACACAAACTTGGAATGATTGGAAGGGCAAGGTCACTTCCCATTGGCCACAAGTCTAACCCTCTCTTTTCCCGGGCAGCAATTTTTCCCCTACTCAACTGATAGGAAACTCAGATAATTCGCTCTGTTCAGCGCAGACAAAAAAGATTTTCCTTCTCACCTCCTCTGACACTTCAAAACAAATTTCCACGTCCTCCCTGCATAGTTTTGCTCGCTTTCTTTATATCCTTTCATCTTTTTTTCCTACCCTGCCCTCAGCGTTAACTATTTGCCCTCTACCTGTCAAGAGTGTAATGTGAAGGTGAGGCCAGGTGCGCTGTGTGATGAAGACTGAGGTTTGATGCTGTTTGATAGACAGGAAGTGACCACCTGTTTCAGATGCTTCCTGTGTCACATTTTATTACCTCTCCACCAACCTCTGTGTCTGATGGCAAAACCTGCTCTGAAACTCACTTTCATCTGTGCCAGCCTGGGACCACACAACACGCTCGCCTTTGAATGAAGTTCAAACAGGCCTACAGAAGCTTGTATACAAACTCAAAATAAAATTCTGAAATTATATTCTAAATTATAAAACATTGAATTTAACTTTCGTAGCTCATCCCAGTTGTTTCATACAGTAAGTATCAATTTTGTCTTAGATGTTTCTCCTAAAATGTGTACTGACAGAAGTAAAAAAAATAGTGCCATAAAAAGGTCACGATTAAACCAATACAGAATCATAGCTGAACATAGATCAGTTGAAACAAAATAATGTTGTTTAAACCTGAGAGGCTGAATGTGATTTCGGAAATATGTTTTGAGTTGGAATGCAATGAGGAACACTGGGGAGAGAACGGACTGGACATGCATTATGGAGTCTGAACTGGCTAGAGAAGGAAAGAGAATCCACAAGCTGGAGGCAGTTAAGAGGAATATCAGGAAACCCCCTCCTCCTCCTCACCCAGGACCACCCCTCCCAGCTCCCTCTTCCTGCCAAAACCCAGCACACTTCCTCTGCAGCTATTGGGATTCCCACCTGGGACATTCCATCCATGAAATGTGTCTGGCATTCTCCCTCTCTCTCCTCTTTCACTTTGTTTTTGATTTACAAAATGTACACACAATTATGGTTTTCCAGTCTAAGTGAAGTCTTCCCTTTTGTGGTCAAAGTCATTCCGGGTTTTTTGCCAACACACGTCCCTTTGGTGATCCTAAACCTTCGCCAGGAAGTGAGGGAGTTGCATTTCGCTCTTGCCACAAGAGGTCACTATATCACAAAGCAAAATCGTTCAACTCCTGCAATCCGTTATCACAGCCCTGCTGTACCGTCCTCCAGTTCATTGCGTTTTACTTACATTTTTCCAACACAGAAAGGGTGTCTACTCGCTCCCCGATGATTTAGATAGTCCCCTTCCTCCCAGATCTAAAAAAGCCATTATCTTGATGAAATTAGCTAAATGAAATGACAGAGGAGCGAATGTTACATGCGAATGAATGTGCATGGACTCGCAAGAATGGTAAAAATACCAGGTTTCATGACTTTGTGTTTGACCTTTTCGGAAAACGAGCTAATCCCGTGGTATAATAGACTCTGGTGCAGATATGGAAAACGGCTGCTCCGTTATCTGAGTTGCCTTGGAGACCATCAGAGAGCGCGAGCCCGGTGAAGATGCCGCCTTATTAAAAGGCGAGTTTGTATATATTGGAAAAAGGCGCTTTTTGTCATAAGTGTCACTCACATATAGGGCATTCCCCTTTGAGAATGTAAATGGAAACCTGTTTCTTTTCTCAAATATGCCAAAATTCAGTTCGAGCACGGTTAGGCACAGGCATTCATTTTTGCGCAAAGAATAAGTCTATCAGTTAAATAGTGCTCAGAGATCTGTACACGAAAAGTACAGTGTGTCCTATACAATAGTTCATCAGCTCAGCATTAACAGTAATTATCAGCACAACAAATGGAGCAAAACAATAAAGAAATACAGTCCCCAGAGAAATAAAAAATATTTACGTTTTTAAATGCAAACTAATCTCCTGTTTAAATAACAACAACAACAACAATAATAGCCTAACAACAATTTAAAAAAATGTTTATAAAAACTATAAGATAAACTTTTTTTAGATTCAACTTTGACAGTCTCCAGGAATAAAATGTCAAATCATGTCCTCGGTCACTGCGGTAAATTGTCTTAATTTAAATTTGATTTAAATTCATCTGCTGCATTGGCGTCTATACTTTCAAGACACGTCTTAATGAAATCATCTAGCGAGCTTCTTCGACATTGATAAAACGAGATCACTGCTGTTTTAAAGCCTATAATGGACGGATTGATATTTAGTTACTACACACTATACAGCACGGCTACTTCACTCGTGTAGATAACTATATAGGCCTACTGATGAGAGGTATATTTCGACTCAAACTGTAATTGTTTAACCGAAGTAACCGAATGTGTTATAAGCATATTTATTGCTGTTTACAAGGCCAATTAAATTGATTTGTCCAATTTGATGTACAACATGTCTGCCTAAATATTAGGCTACTGTTTTTAGTAATAAGTAATTTATACAGTATTGCAAAGCGGTGCCAAATGTTGCCCGCCTTTCAATTCATTTAGGCGTGCAGAAAAATGTTTAAGACACTACTGATACCAACTGAATAAACAAAGCAAAACAAGTGTTTGGATGAAACGAGCTAATTTCGCAACTAATTTAACACGTTACTGATCTAATGACAAGACAGAATAATCACGCAGATACCCATCAACAGTAGAGCTACAATATGAATGATAATGGCTGCATTGATATGTTAACCGTGTGTACCCTGGTCCATCCAATAAACTCGCTCAAAACCCCAGCTAATATTGGCCCGAACACGTTAAATGTGTAAATATTTCTCCTTCGGGTAGCCTATCTGTCTCTATCACCCCGTGCGATCTTCCCCCTCAAATGATGCATTAGATGCATTGAATGTATTTGTTGTGGCGGTTTGAAAAGGCGGCGATAATCTGGGGGAGAGAGATAAGGAACACCAATTTATTCAGCGCCACTTTGGACCCTGTTTCCAGCCTCGCTCGGTCCTGACACCTCCAGCGGTAAGCTGATAACGATTAGGCCATT
>JAZGTK010021763.1:0-10493 GCA_036877625.1 Ambastaia sidthimunki
CTGCAGGGGTCAGTAAGTTCATTACTGTGGTTTAATTGCTTGCACATGTTATAATTTGTCTGTATGTATAAATGTATGCATGTATGTGGAAGCTCAAACTGAATTTTTTTTTTCAAACTGAAGTGCTTAAAGGCAGGCACAGAACCATAAAATGTTCATCCAATCATTGCATTTGGTCTGAATACATGTATGTATTGAATCAATAAACAACAAACCCACAAAAAATATCACTGGGCTTCTGAACATAAACAACATAATCTGTCTAGTTAATACCACCATGCAAAGTTACAATGGAAAGTCAATGAAATTGAGTCTCTAATGCTATGTTCTTTTCTGTGGTGGGTTTGGCTTAACTATGCTTACATTCAGACAAACCAGACTGTAAAAACTGCAGTAACTTTTTTGCAGTAATTGTTTTCCCAGTTTTTGAGCACATAGTCCCAATGATATCTATTTGGAACTTTCCCTGTCACACACATTCACTGATGTTTCCATATGATGTTCTTATAATGTTTTATATCCTCTTTAAATAGCTCTGATAACAATTTACATCCCAAAACTCTGTGGGAACACAAGGCGTTTCCACCCAGACTGCTTCTGGAAAAAACACATACCCTGTCTATGGCCTTATGGAATACATAGTTTCCAGTATCTATGGCATATTTCTAAAACAGTTCCACCTGTTTCCTCTGCAAATTCACTCACATCAGTAGTGAATAAGGGGAACCACAATACATGTGAACAGCTCTTACATAATCCTGAGTCACACTTTATGACTGCTATGATAAGTGTTTATAGATGCTCTTTGGCCACCAGTAACTCAAAATGTGTTTAAACACACCAACTTTATCTATTATCAATACATCGTGACATTTCAGTAAATATGGTAGAACAAGAATTGCTCAAAGGTAATGACGTTAACTGTAGCACTACAGTGCTTGTGACAGCTGGGACATGAGAATTTAAACAAACACGAATGGAAACAAACACCAGCACATGTGCATGTGATAAGATAAAGACTGTCCATTATTGTTCTATAGCATATAGTAACCTAAGTCTGTTTGTTTTAAGCTACTTGCTTCTTTAAATTTGAGTGGTCAAGAAAGAGTTAAATGTATTTCAAGATTCTAAATGTGTAGGAAATAGCATGATAGAGTTCATTTGTCGTGTTGACAATAGTTTGGATCATGACGTCATTATCCAAAGATTAAAGGTCAAAAGAGGCACAGGTCAGTTTGAGGCTGAAAGCTCAGCAGCATTTATCAGTATCTACAATAGCTACGCCAAAGACAAAACTGCACTGATAAGATTGCATTGTTCATAAGTCAAAAGTCAGGGAAAAGAAACTTGTCAAATTGGACTGGTTAAAAACAATAGCAAGTTATAATAATGCAATATCACGCAAGCAAGACCTTGTGATACTGCTTTTATACAACAGTTCAACAAGCAGCAGAAGGTATGTAAGAAAAGTACACAAGGAGTGTACACAAGGAGTGCCCCAGTATAAAGTGTCCCAGTGTTGATCTGGTTCAATTTCAGCAATCTTGGAATTAATCTCGTTCAATCTGATTTGAAGACAGGAACTAACTGTTGTATAAGAAATATTAAAACATTGTAAAGTTCCTGTGTAGATTGTCATATTCCCTTTTTGCTAAATATACCATCTTGTGTTTTACAGACCGTCATCACGTTTTAATCATGTGTCGGTGAAACTCAGTGAAACTGTCAGACAACGCTCTCATAACATGTGACCATCTGTCAGCCAATCAGTTTGCTGAGAAAGCTTCTGAGACAGCTGACAAGGATGTGAAGCTTTATCTTCACTGGAAAACTGAGGTAATGGTCTCCTTAGTCTAGGAAGGATTACACATTTTTGCTTTAAAGGAAATGACATCAGAGTGAGGGGTCACATTAAGAATGTAGATGTTTTTAGAGTTTCTTTTAAGAATGAAGCCTTAAATAGGGACATTCAATCATTAACCGACTCAATGGACGCATGTTAACATTTTTGACCATATTGGCGAGTGACAATGAGTGATCAGCTGAACCTTAACCTACATCTCCATTCATTTTCTGAACACTATTTGGAAAATGTCCTAAGTGTGGGCAGGTTTGTTTGTCACAAAAAGATGGACAATTCCATCAAGTAGTTTATAAAAACATATCAGTACAGCCTTTTAAGATGTGTGATATCTTTTTTAGTTTCATACATATTTACATAAACAGAATTACATTCTTTATTTATTATTTTGTATCATATCTGCCTTAGTTCAGTTAATGGATCTCTCTGCTAACATGCATGATTTGAATGAGGTGTCTTCAGTAAGGGAGAAATACAAAAGTTGAGTTCCTCTGCTTTATATTATATTATCAAAATATTCTATTATTTATATATTATTATTAGCAGGAATATATGCATCCACATACATTTAAAAGACACACTGATCCAATCCATAAATTAATGAGATTTGAGCAACTTTTTGCTTACAAAAACTCATTTTATTTCAACACACAGCTTATTTATTATTATTCATTACTTACACACAGCAACTGCCCTTATATGGGGCAGTTGTGGTCTTCTGGTTAAGGAGTCGGTCTTGTAATCAGTAGGTTGCTGGTTCGATTCCAGCGCCGGCAGGTAGTAACTGAAGCGCCCTTGAGCAAGGCACCTAACCCCCAATTGCTCCCCGGGCGCTGCAGGGATAACTGCAACTGCTCTGGGTGTGCGTGTGTTCACTCCTCACGAAGGATGGGTTAAATGCAGAGGTCACATTTTGGTTATGGGTAACCATAACTGACAAAAATATGTCACTTTCACTTTTTTATTTTTAACTACATTTTCTAACAAGGCCATGGTAACTAACCCTTGACTAGTACTCTTATGTAAACCCCTGTGTGAACATGTAATGTAATGACTTACAGTTTAAATGTAAATTTAAATTAGTTTTAAACGTAACTTAAGTGTATAAATAATTTTTTTAGGAATCTTTCCCATTGTGAAAAGGGTGTTCCTGTAGCTCATCTGGTAGAGCAGTGCGTTAGCAGCGCAAAGGTTGTGGGTTCAATCCCAGGTAATACAAGTACTGATAAAAATGTATATATTGAGTTTACTGTAAGTCACTTTGGATAAAAGCGTCTGCCAAATAAGTAAATGTAAATGATCAAATTTGAATGTTGGAAAATAAAGGAAATGGAACAAGAGATCATATTTGTTTCTGTCTTGTTATGTGTGTTTGTGTGTATGGTTAGAAAGATAAAAGACAGACAAATGTACGAGCTATGAGTTGAGCCAAAGGCCTGAAAGATTTCAGTCTAGAAGACAAAATACAGACACATAGAACAGCAAACACAATTTAAAGGTGCACTCAGCAATGTTTTTCTCAAGAAAGTTTTACACAACAAAATAAATAATGTTTCTGAAAAATTTCATATCAAGTGTTTAGCAAGTATTGCAAAAAACAACAACACTGAGCCTGTTGTTCTCAGCCTCTTTCTGAATGCGAGCAGACACCATACAAGGCCTTCTTATGCGTCTGTTTATAATCTACTGTTATTGCATGATACACACATTAATCAGAGACAGATCTAACTAATCACCATGTATGGTCCCCCATCTCTCAGCTCAGAGGGGAGGATGGACCACACAAACAACTTTATATACAAGAGCCAAAATTGGTTTTCAACAATGCATTTTTATACAGAAAAATCAATCAAGTCTACTTTCAAAATCAACAACAATCTACAAAGAGTGGAGGCTGTGAAACACCTGTTTGGACCTGCTGAAGAAGATTCTTATCAGCAAGATGTCTCTCTTTAAACAAAATCATGACTTTGTGTCTTTATTTGTAAAGCCGACAGGAGCAGATCAGAGGCTGGGAAGTGAATTGGGACATGAAGGTATTCCATAATGTCATGCTTATGTACTAAAGCACTCAGGCACATGCGAATACGCACACACACACACACACACACACACACCATGTAACAATATTCTCAGAAAGATCAGTGTGTGCTGCTGAAATCTTTCTGATGGACCTCACAGGTTTACAAGAGAGGCCCTTTGGTCTGTCATTCTCACAAGCAGGAATGTGTGCTTTTGTCACTGCAACACACAATAATGGACTTGACACTGAAGTCCATTCTCATTTGCCTAACAATGGATAAATGCAAAATATTCAATGAGATTAAAGCTTTCAGTCATTGGTTAATTGAAGGAGGAAGAGGGGCAGTCTGGGAAAAAGTCATTTATACTCTTATCATCTATGGGATTATGTGGCTGGGAAAAGCAGCCCTTTAATTATACAAATTTAATGGCCTTAATGGATGGATTTGAACATTTCATGGACTGGCAAACTGTCTCTGATTACTTTGCAACAATACTTCAGGTTAATAAATAATATTTGGCCATTTTGAAAATAATAGTAGAGTTCAGTTTTGTGTGCACTCTACAAACGTGAAGATTTTTGAGGGCTCATTTGGGATTCTCCAGTTGACAGAACTCATTGAGAAACTCATTGTCTCTAAACTTGATCTTAGAGCAAGGTACAAAAGGTCTGATTTTCATTGTTCACCCAATGCAAAAATATGTCATAAAATATGTAAAAAATATGTCATTAATGTGATAAAATAAATATGATAAAATATGTAATTAAAGCTAAAGGCACACAAAACACTAAAACATTTTAAAAGTAACTTTCACCTCCAATTTTTACGCAAACTGTTAAGCTGATAATATAATTTGTAATGAAAACATTAGTATTACATTAGAAAAATACAGCTTTTCACCAGAAAATATACACCCTTTTTTTCTCTGAATCCATAACTACAATCAACACTACTTCAGATACAATATGTTTAGAATTACTAAAAACTATTAGTAAAATAAAAAGATTACCCCATATTATAATACCCCCTATTAAATATCAAACAAATCAAACAGTCATAAACAGGCAAATATGTTAGTAGCAGCTATCTTCCTAGTAAAGTCAAATCATAAACTGTAAATCACTGTTTAATTGACCATTCATCAAATTACTAATAACACATGCAGAGAACTGCATGTTCTACAGCAAGAACTTTTCCATTTTCACTTTTTATTATTTCATTTTGTCTTCTCTGCAGCATTTCTGTTCATTTTCATCCCTCACTGCTTCGAAAACTTAGACAAATCCCACAAAGGCTCTTAATCCATCAAAGAGCTAAAAAGTCAACTTCAGAAGTAAAGTGTGCTGCTCTTTAAAACAGCCTCAGCAGTGCCTGAGGCGAAACACTCGCTGCATTCAATGACCTGAGCTTTACATGATCATTTTACAGCATTTAACAGTGTTCGTCGTAAACTCATGCCAGCAGGCTGACGGCTATGAGATGAAAAATCAACTCACCAGTTCTTGTGTGTGAAAGTTCCCCCACGAAAATTTCTCGGGATGACACACACAATTCCCAAAGCACGGGTTAGTTTGCTTTGTAGAAAATAACCTTAGAAGTCCAACCTGCTCCTTTTTTCTCTCTCTTTCTTTATCTCTGTTATCTGTCAATTCTCCTTACGTCTCTCGCTCCCTCATTTACTTTTGCTCCCTGTCCGCTTAACCTCTGTTGAGTCTCTCTCACATACTGACACACACGTACACTCTCTCTCTCCTTGCTCCACCAGCACAGGACTTCCCGGTTGACACAGGTTACCGTGGTAATGTGAAGACTGTGTTAAAAGGCCAGGCTCATATTTGGCTTCCTTCACTTCAGAGAGTTTGAATAGGCAGTCAGTCTTTTGTGGCCCAAAGGTGATATTTCACAGCACAGGGTTAAATACTGACAATTTCAAAGACAATCCACCTCCAAACGCTCAACCTTTCATTCTGCTCTGTTCTATTCTAGCTGTCCTTCAGACATCACTGGGTTTTCTCATGTTGTTTTTATTTGCGCTGCTGGTTATGTGTGTCTGGCTATACATGGCCAACCAATGAGGAGAAGAATTCCTTTCTATGACCCAGTGATAAAGTAAGCTTTAGACATTCTTGAACTGAAACAGAGAATTGACAAATAAACAATGTAACGAGGAACATGAATTAAAAAGATCTGTGAGGTGTTCTGTTAAGATTTAGACACAGGCAACCTATATGGACACCCTGTTTAAATAATATATATTGATATATTTATATAATAGTTAACATCTGTTTTGATTGATTACTGGAAGTGCAATTTGGTTAGTTGTTTACTTTATGGTTTTCTACCATAAATGAAAGTTTCAAATGTCTTTCTAAGAACCTTTTATAAGCTACAGTGGTGCAAATTCAAACAAAGTGACAGCAGACCACTACAGAGAAGCAAACCAGCAACCAGGTTAAAGCAGGTATAGAAGTATACTTAATATACTTCTAATAGTACAGGTGTTGCTGACTCTCTTACTTGGTGTATAAATGAATACACATACATGTTATGATGGCACTCTTCTTAGAAACTGTGCTGAAAGATAATTTGAATGAACTTTATCACTGAACAGGTACAAAGTTCCCTAAGAAGTGATGATGTCATCCTCTATGTGACACAGAGGTGGAGAATATTTAACAAGACTTCAGCATTATGCAGGTTAGGATTAGACATGGCCAGCCAGAAATAATAATAAGATGGTGAAAAGTGCATTTTATTTTAAGCTGACAGTAATACACACAATTTATGAGTAACTTATCCACCAAAGAAAAAGACAGACAGGTTTGGACTGTCCAAACAAACTTAAAACTTCTCCCATTAATCTAATTTAGTTATTTAGTCAACTGTAACCCAATTGTAATGTAACGAAGAGTCCAGAGACTGCGGATCCATATGCAAACACTTTATTATTCGTAGTCAAAACAGGCAAGGGTCAAAACCAGCAAACAACAATGTAGAAGGTAATCCAAAATCGTAGTCAGTAAACAGGCAGATAATCAGGGCAGGCAGCAAACAAACAGAATCCAATAAACAGTCCAGGTAATACACAGATATGAAACACAGGGAGAAACTGCTTGGAATTGTTCACCGGGGCAAAACAAGACTTCACAATGATAGAGAGTTCACAGAGAGTATTTATACAGTCTTTGATAATGGGGAATGGTACGGGGCTTATGGGAAATGTAGTCCTTAGTATTCTGGAGATGGTTCCCGCTGGCGATTATGGGAGGGGACCACACAGACCGGATTCGTGACATGTAATAAGTACTGTAATAAAGTAACCGTAATTAGGCCAATTGTACGTTAATTTCTCCAAAAAGTATGAGCATAGTTTTTCCTTGCATATTATTTATTATAATATAAGCAAGCTTTTACCAATAAGAGGTTTTGGGAAATTATTATTATTACTACTATCATTAATCAAATTAATAAAAATTTGTAATTGAGTAATAATAAATTAAATTGTAATTTAGCTGATAGTTCTATCCAAAGCGACTTACTGCATACTTATATGGAACTAAGTTCAGGGGCCTTGCTTAATGGCATAATGGAGATGAATGAAGTTTGAACCCATACCTTTCAGTTACCTGCCCCGATTTCTAGATATGGCCCCTAGGTATAATTGTTTTTGTACTATTCGTGGCTGCGCATAAATGTTAAAAGTCTGAATTCTTGACTACTCAGCTCTGCATTTGTGGCAATTTCCAGACGTCTGTTCAGGCAGCTACTTCTTAATAATTCAGTGGTTTGGCTTAGTACTGCAAACCAGTCTTAAATGGTATTGTCTTACAGCAAGAGTGTGTATTAAAGTTACAACAGCCATTTTTAAAGAACAACAAAAATATTGCAAAACAGAGGTGGAGAACAAAAAATACATTCACTTTAGAAAGTTTAAAGAGGAGAGCCATTCTTAAAACACTAAGGCTAAAATTAAAACAAGGCTAAACTAAAACAGTCATA
Organism: Ambastaia sidthimunki; assembly: GCA_036877625.1. Taxonomy (NCBI): domain Eukaryota; kingdom Metazoa; phylum Chordata; class Actinopteri; order Cypriniformes; family Botiidae; genus Ambastaia; species Ambastaia sidthimunki. The sequence continues at coordinate 7,885 of JAZGTK010021763.1, forward strand.
GTGTTAAAACTAAAAAAAAAACTACAATTAAATTACATTCAAATTAAACTAAACAGAAAAGACAAATTTCAAATAAAAACTATGCTGGGCTGGTTAAAAGGGTAAGCATTTATAAAGGGCAGAAAGTGACTAATTTGTGTCTCAACTCAGAGTTGACAGAGTTCAGTAAATGAGGGTCATGTAAAGTTCTGTTACTGGTCTGACCATTGGCTTGAGTCTGTGGGAATATCTGATTGTCGACCAATGACAGACAGAAGAACTTTTGCAAATCTATTTGATAATACAAGTGGCAGAGAAACAACATACACCAGTTCTTCACAATCTAACAAAACCAAATACATCTCTCTTTTATAAACACACCCAGAGATCCCAAGATGTGTAGAAGTAATTATAGAGTCAGTCCACAAAATGCAACCAAAGTCTCACCAGATAATCTGAATGACATGTAACCACAGCTAAATAACAGCATGAATGCCATGACTCAGTGTTGCATAAGAGGACATTTGGTTCAGCACTGTGGTAAATATTTATTCTTGAGAAGAACCAGACTAAGCTGTTATACTGTAGGGCTGATAAACACTCATGAGGCATTAAATATGACCATATAAATAGCAGACCAGAGAAAGAACTTCAGCCCAGAGACATTTATATAATGAAACCAATGCATTAATGAAACAACATCACCAATGACAATTCACACCTAGACAACTGATCATTCTAAATTGAAGTTAAATTGGTTTTGTTAATTGATTGTGATGCTGAATACGACATCAAACAACACCAGATGTTAATATGCTAAATCAGGCAAATATTTTACTGTATTTCAGTGGAAGTCATTTTCTCATATTTATCTTATTACATAACTCTAAAATACTTTATTCTGATTGGTCAGTTGTGGCATTCAATAGTATATATATTGGATAACTGGCTTCTCATTCCCCACACACAAGTAAGCTATTAAAGTAATTTCAGCTAAAATCAGTATTTCATGGCCTGTAATATGTTTAATAATGTATGGCCAAATATAATGTATGGCTTTCTCCATAAATATAAATGACTATAGAGTAGGCGGGTCCTCCCTGCATACTATCAATGAATGACCATTCATGACAGGAATCTAGCAGATCTGACTTAACATCTCATGATGCCAAGTTTCAGACAGGAAAATATACTTACAGCAAAGTAAGACTTTACAGCTGTAAAAACTGTAAACAGCTGTAAAACTACTGCCCCTAATTCCCTATTGCTATTCAAACAAGAAGAAAAATATCTAGCAGGGAAAACCTGAAGCATTTTGATACTTACTGTGAGAGGTTTTCAGCAAATGGAAAGCACAGAAGAGAGAGGCAAAGAATTGCAGCTAGTTCTGTTTTTCCTAGAGGGACGTTTGCAATTTACTCTCATTGTCTGACAGCCTGTGTGTGTGTCTGATTCTCTGCTTGTGTGTAATATGCTGTTCTGGGCAGAATCACACAAGAAACATTCAGAAAAGTCCAAAGCTCTGTAATAGTTTCCATCACACACACACACATGTACACGCACACATGTACACACACACACGCATGTGTATATACACATGCACAGCTGGAATTAATATAATCCTCCATGCAGGATGAGGAAACACACCCCTTGTGTTTTAAAATCGAAAGAACAGATTTGTTCCCATCTTATCCCATTCCTGGAGTGCACAAACAACCCCAATTCTGTTATATAATTTCTTACTTTCTGTGAAACATCTAATTACAGTCAACCTTGGGCCTCATTTTACCTGTCAGTGGCTGATCTAAGATCAGTTATCAGTAATTCTACAAAACAAAACATAATAATAACATGATAATAACAGGCCTATAACCCGTTTCCAATGGCAGGGGGGTATAGTGGCCACTTATGTCCAGTAAATGAGTCGCTATCCAGAGTGGGTTTAGGAGCATCTATAAAACTCTGCATTAACCTGAAAATCAGTGAAAGTGAATGGATGTCAAAAGTGCCATACATGCATTATAAATGCAGTTAAACATTCCATATGACTGCAGTATGACTATAGCACAGCATATTCCAAATCTCCTAAAGGCATGACAGGTTTGTAGGAGGATGAAACAGAATAAACTTCAAGACCTAATTCACCAAAAATCTTTCCTGACCACCTTTCACTTTTATTGTATGAAGAAGGGCAGCTGTTATTCTTTTATAAAATACTTTTGTGAGAAGAAACTTATAGTTCCTTAAAACATAAGAATAAGAAAATGATCACAATTTGTTTTATAAAAATATACTTTTGGTTAATCTTTTTAACAGCTTGTTTCCTTATCAGACATGAAATGTTTTACCCACAACACCTTTCTAATCCATTACTCGTATATCTCAAGAATCTAGCGCACATCAGATGGAAGGAAAATGACAACAGACCAACAGTACAAGTCTCTGTTATTGGTTAAAGGAAAGCACTTAGCACTGTAAACGTCTATGATGCCTGTGGTAAAAAGGGACATTTCTTTATCAGGCTAAGCAACCCTTAAATGTAATAATACCATCCTCCATCCAATTCTGTACTTTGGCACTCTGCTTTGCTTTAATGCCTTAGTTAATCCACCATCATTCCCCTTTTCTCT
>JAZGTK010021764.1:0-10493 GCA_036877625.1 Ambastaia sidthimunki
TTATTAAATTTACATGGCCCATGCGTAACCTCTGGCAGCAGGAGGTGAAGACATCACGGTGGATTAGCGTAATAGATTCGCTCCATGAGCCACATTATAAAACGACAGACAGACATAATGCCTGCACGGCCTTTAAAATAACACCTCAAGCTGTCTGCAACAAGCCAACACACACACACACGCAGACGCACACACGCAGACGCACACACGCAGACGCACACACGCAGACGCACACACGCAGACGCACACACGCACACGCAGACACGCACACACGCACACACGCACACACGCAGACACACGCACACACGCAGACACACGCACACACGCAGACACACACACACGCAGACACACACACACGCAGACACACACACACGCAGACACACACACGCAGACATTTAACAAACGCATTGTGAATTTGCAAAGCACAATGATTATTTTGGCTGATCAGTTTGGACCAGAAGTTAAAATTTTTAGATGCCCTGCTAACCCAGCTTTTTTTGCATCATTTATCGCCTCAAAAAAAAAAAAAAGCTTTACAACCAGTAATTTAAAATGTTCCATTAGAGAAAATACCGCATTTGTTATGTGAGATATGAGAGCTATAAATAACGTTACATGAGAGCTATAAATTCATACACATCTACGTGTATTTAAATCATCAGAATTTCCAACAACAATATTCAAAACCAAAAGGTTACATTTGCAAGGCATGACGACACACGTACATGATCACGGGTGAGATAAAGTGACACCATTTCAAAACCTCCCTGACAGAAAAAGTCTTTCTTCTTCCCCTTCATTCTTACTGCTGAGCCCTAATTTCATTGGTTAAATTAGACATCTGCAATTTAAATACATTTGGCATCATCCACTTTAAAAATAAACAGCATCATAAGACTCGTAATACTGAAGGAACACCGTGTGCCACTATATCAGCCCTAATAGTTTCCCAAAAATAAAATCGGACAAGGAATTTTTTATGCCTAAATTAGACAGCAACTTAAGAGATTCCAAAGAGTCCTTGTTCAGATTTTTCTCCCTTATGGTTTTATGGTCAATGACTGCAAATTTAAACATTACATCACCTGCAGTCTGTGTGCAGAGCCTGACTGAGGCTTAATGCTTTCATTCAACATCAGATGGAGAAAGATGAGGAGACTTAAGAAGGTGAGGCAGTTGGTCTTGTCACCACCGTGTTTAAACCCACGTCACACAGAGCATGAGGCAGAAATGAGCAAAACACGCTACATGGAAACACTGCAACCAATCAGAGGGCTGCTCTTCATATGAAAACTTTCAACATGTTTCTGAGAAAGTGGAAGTGAGAAAAGGCCGAGTTCCCATTCAAGCTCTTGAAAACATGCAAGTGCAGTTTGGAAAACTGGTTGTGTCTCGCAGTACTTGAAAACACAGATAAAACATGTTCATAATCCAATAGAAACATTTGGTGGTGCCAGGTCACCAACTAGGGGTGGGGGGCTAGTTTTTATTGCACCCTGCTGTGACAGCAGTCCAGGTCACGACCCAAATACTGCCAACAATCAACATAACAGGAAAAGAACGACCTCTTTATCCCCCCACACCACGTGCCACCTAAAGCTTCTGACCCAAGGGCCCCCCGATGCCCTAACCTCTTGTAAAAACAGGCTCCTGTGCTGAGGGCATTTGTAATGTAGGGCACCCCACCCCCATTCAGACACTTAAAAATATTCAGCTTTCACCTATAGGGATCAGAAACAAGAACAAAGAGGTCAAACTGTGTGGATGACGTCATGCTAACAGTCTGTTTACAAACACTAAGACACAGAAAGCCCTCAGTCTCTTCCACTCACTAATACAAACTAATACTGGATTTAAAGGGTTACCAATAACAAATCTGTTACGGGTAATATAGACAAAAGGGCATAACACACACATAAACACTGCCTGATGCCCCAGTTTTAAAACTCTTAACAAATATAAAATCTGCCTTAACGCCTTAAAGCAATACGTCAACACTTCTATAATCTCCAAAATCATAAAATCAACATTTGCTGCCACCTCAAAACATCTCCACTGAAACTCACGTGGAAACAAACAGCTTTTTAAATAAATAGCCTCAAACAACTAAAAGTATTGTCATAATGAAGCTAAGACAGGATGTTACATTATCTATTAACTTTATAACTTTTCTAATGTCTAAACTCAGATCAGCACTAACAAGTTTAATCTTGTTTGGGTTTAATCAAATATATTTTAATAAATATTGCAGAAATGCAATTTAACGGAACAGTTCACCCAAACCTGAAAGTTTTATCCTTATAAATCTCTAATAAGGAAAGCAGAAATATTTTGTTGTATAGGCTGGTGTTTTGATACTTTCTGTCTTACTTTTCATAATGAGCATCCAACAGAAAACAGAATTGGAAAAGCAGCCCAGATATTCTTGTTAGCAAACAACCTCATGTTTCATCGACAAAATAAGCAGTTTCAAAGTTAAAATAGATAACAGAATGTTCTAGACACCATTAAGAGATTTGTATTCTGAATGCATTCTAAAAATGACACTTTCCAGTCTGAATTCATCCTGTTTTTGAACAGCTGTTCATGTGGAGGGAAGGAAGTGTCAGATATACTCACTTCGTCTGGGTCTGTCTGAGAGGTCATGGCTGTGGTCGGAGGTGGAGGGTAGACGGGAATCGCCAGGTGACCGGCAGTAAGAAGGAAGCACAAATCCGGCACAAAGACTCAGTATGTGTCTCCTGCCTCTGGCTTTTCTCTGCCTTGCACGGCCTAGTACCAAATCAATCATTCACAACATGTCACACAGATTTGTTTACCATACACGGTTCAATGGCTAAATCTGCATTAACATTACACAGTTAACTTTAAATCATCAGTTATAACAATTAAATTATAATATATTTATTTATCTATTGCATAGCTTAGATGACCAGACAACCACAGGATAGTCTTTTTAATAAAACTGGTGAATATATAACAAGCAAACAATCAGCTAGGTGGAAAGGTGTTGGAAGAAACAGTGGTCTCATAGATGGACCACCTTAAAGATATGCAAGCTTTTGAATATGCAAGGATTTCACACACACACACAGACTGAGGTTTATTAGTCCAGACAAATAATGTAAAAAGTAAAGCAAAAAAACATCACATACCTTTGCTTTGGAGTCAAACAGGTGCTCGTCACTCAATGGTCATTATATATTATCTGCCAGACAGGAAATGTGTCTTAAAGGTCCACCAGAACAAAACTGAGTTTTCTGATCAGGAGAAATATCCACCAGTCCAAAGTCAAAGATGCATCAAAATGATGATGCACATCCTATTAAAACACAATAAAGTGTCTAATATATGAACTGAGAGATGGTTAAAGGTGTCGCGTCTGCTGGCCCGACTGCGGCAAAAATAAAGAGGAACCAACGGCGAGCACAGATCGCTCCAGCTGGGGTTATAATCGGGTCAGAACCGGGTTTTAGATCGGGGGGCGTCGCTTGGTGGTCCAGGGTCTCTCTGTATATTAACTGATGGGTACATCCATCGTTCAATCACACCAGGAGTGCGTAAATTCACCAGCAGCGCTCCGTGCAAATTAATGGCTGAGAATTTAAAGACACCGGAAGTCAGCTGGAACTGGAGAGCGGAGCATTGTGGGATTTGTAGTTCTAAGACAAATCTCCATTTTGATCGCACCTGATACAATGGCAGTCATTTCACAGGCAGTGTGAGGGAATGTTTAGTGTTATTTATTGTGAATTCAGATTTATGCTTATATATATTCATTGACACTTCTGTGATGTATTGCTAATTTAAAAGCAACTGTAACTTATTTGGCTTTAAAGTGTATTTTCTCTACTGTACTCTTTGGCACTGTGTGAATTGTACTTTAATACTTAAATTAACACTGAAACAGAAAATCTGAAAAATGTTTACAACTTTGGGATAATTCTTTTAAGTATTTATTGACAACAGTAAATAATAAAGGTGCATTAAGTAGGCTATTTACAAAAGAAAATGGACATGAACAATTACACTTAAAATACAGCATACAGTGACGTGTGTTCTTTTAAGACGGCAATAGTTGGAGTCACATAGTGAGCCATGTAAACATCACTTCTAAATAAATATACAGTAACTCTTATACAGCTGAATCGGTTATTAGATACCAGTACTGACTCTTAGCCCATTGTAACATGATTTTTAATCAACTGGATAAAATGTTTCCAGCTATATTACACAGCAGCATCATGTAAACAAACTGTAAAAATGCTGTAGTCCCACGTTTGCAGGAAACGGTAATGCCTTAGATATACTGTAAAATAACTGTAGTGCTGTAAAGAGTCATACTGTTCAGTTCCAAACTCATACAAACATTCAAGTTTAATGTTCATGTCATTAAAAAAAAAAAATTGCAAAATCAACTTCATATTAAAAAACATTTAAATTGCAATGTTTAAGAAAGACATTATCATTAACTGTGTTATCTTAAGATAACCCCAATAAAAATGCTGAGCCAAATAAAAAATATCAAAGTTCCTTCCCCCAAGTAGAAAAAAATATATATATACAGTTAATAACAATAATAAGTCAACAAATAAAAACATTTCCTCCCATGTACATAAATATATACATGCATTTACAAAAATATACAAGAATATCGTTTTACAAATAGAAAACTATTCATTTCCATGGTGGCTCTGAATACCTCAAATAGATTTTCATATTTTTTCCAATCATAGCATTTAAAAATGTACTACAATTGCATTTTGTGTTCAAGCCAATCTCTTTGTCTTTGACAAAATCCCATTCACAATGGTTGAAGAGTCACCTTAAATGACCAGAGGATTCCTATAGGCAGATAAACACACCTTAAACACACGCCTCTGGTGTGGTAACACTTAAACACACAAAAAGTCCTTATAGGACTAAATCAAGTACTGTTCACACATATTTGACACAGTTCCACTATTTACTGACACAAAGTGAACAATCTGAATAAATATACAGTTGACCGACGGTGTATAGGTTTTTTTGTCAATCTTCAAAGCAGAAAAATAAGGTGCGTATGTGAAACTGCTGCATTTTTTTAAACCGGTTGTAACATGGGACTTCAATCCAGTTCCTCTTTTCAGGGTGTGGCCACCTCATCTTCACAGTCTTGTTCAGTCCGATAGATTGGTTTCTTAAAGTTTGGTGAGGAATTGTTTTCATTTTCAGAGCTGTTCCTTATTCCATACGCAAAATAAATAAGAAAACCTAAAAAACAGAGACCAGGCATAATTACAACAATTTTCTTCCAAGCCCATAACCACTGTTTAAAAAAAATGACCACGATTTCTAATTTAACCATCTAAAACAGTCCAAGTCTTTGATGTAACTCACCAATAGCCATCCAAACTGCGAAACGAATCCATGTCCGTCCGTCCATTTGCATCATGAGGTAAATATTTACAAAAATACTGACCAATGGCAGAACAGGGAGCAACGGAACCTGCGAAACAGAGAGAATTATATAAACGACAAGATGCGAGGAGAATAATTTCTTGAACAGCAAACAGGTTTAGCAGACAGTACTAACAAATGCCTGTATATAGCAGAACGGTAACTTTAAATAACGAAAACATCAGTCTTTACCTTGAAGGTGAGAACTTCCTTGCTTTGGGGCTGTCTCCAGATAACCAGGATGCAGATACCAGACAGAAGAGACAACACGACAACCACAGTGATGTAAACACAGCTGCCCCTCACAATCTGCTCTCCACACAGCGCCAGCACCACACACAGCAGAGTGAACAGCACAGCTGAGAAGAACAAGGAAAGATGTTCATCCAACTTGTTTAAGGTCTCCAGCAGATCCACAGACCTGCAGTTTAGCGCCAACCCTAGTTAGGCAAACCTGAACGTCCAGGCAGCTGTGGTAGAGAGGGTTGGCGCTAAACATGGATTGGAGATCCCTGGTCTATAAGGAAGTTCATTTTGTTGTTCTGTTCCAATAAATCACAAATTAGATCAATGAATGCACCAATAAAGGAAATTCTTACAGATGATGCCTGTTGCAGAATAAACAATACGGCCAGAAGTCTTGGTTGGCACATCGCAGCTCGTCCACACCAGCTGACGGATGGAGAACTTCTCCTTGAGTGGTGTTGTCCCCTTTTCCTGGTTGGACTCGTATCCACAACCCACATCTGCCATGGTTCCTTTAGCCTCCAGCTTTAGAAGTTCTGCTGGCTTTGCATCTGAACAACTGGAGCCAAGCCTGCCTGGCTGGTAGCTGTGGACAACAGATTGTTATTTACATTTATTTATTTGGCAGACACTTTTATTCAAATGACTTACAGTACAGTTAAGAATACAATTTATCAGTACGTATTTCCTGGGATTAAACCCACAACCTTTGCACTGCTAACGGAATGCCCTACTGAGCTACAAGAACCTTTGAAACCGTTTCTCATTGCACAAAGGTCCACAAATGAGCACGTTTATGAACAGAACTGTAGGTGTATAAAAAAAAAGCACACTAACCGGAGAATTAGTATGCATACTGCGACCAGAGTGTATGCCAGCAGGGTCCCAATAGACATCAAGTCCACTAAAGCATCAAGGTCAAACAGCAAGGCCATCACAGCTACAGGGAGAAAATCACAAATAATACAGAAGTTAGTCACGCTCAGAAAAAACAGCAAATAATCCACCGACAGTCACAACATAAGAATACATGCAGTCGCACCTGCTACAATGCCGGACGCGATGGTGGCCAGCATGGGGGTTTTGGTTTTCTTGTTCATTCGGGACAGGAAGCGGAAGAGCAAACCGTCTTCTGCCATGGCATAAATGACACGAGGCATGGGGAACATGGAGCCCAGTAAACTGAAAAATAACATCAAACATGCTGAATAAAACATCAGTCTTCCTGCAAAGTTAAACAAACTCCACCCAAATGTTGCATTAGCTAAATGTTGCATTTGTGGTGTGTCACACGCTGACACACCACAAAGCAAAAGATGGAGTGGAATTTATAAACCAGTAAAAGCGACACGTCATGCTACTTTGTAGTACAACCTCTGGCCTCACCCCATTTTTCTCATTGACTATTTGTTTGAACAGAAAACAAAAATAAAAACAGTGTTTCCTTCCAGAAACATTTTTGTTATGCTAGTTGAAAGTTTTTTTTATATCCTGATAGTAAATCACTAAGTAAAGCGGTCTAAATATATTTATATAAAGATATAAACAAGTAGGAATGTAAAAGGTTCTTCCAATCATTGCATTCGGTGCGTCCTACTTGCCCGTCAAACAAAAACTTATTAGCATCACGTTCATGCGTGCTGGAGGGGGCGTGGCTTTGGAGAGCGCTTTGAACGGAGGGCGGGATCTTATGCTTTCAAGCTAGCTTGCTATTGCTAGCCTCTCTGAAATTGCCTGTCCTACCTTTTAGTAAAAGACAAATGTAAATACTGCTTTCTGAAGTTTCAGAAACGTACCTGGTGGACAATGCACACAGAGAACCCACAGCCACTATATAGCGTGCTGGGTACCAGTGTACATAGCTGAAGGCCTCTGGAAGTGGACTCTTGGTATTCAGCATGTAATAAGGCATCATTAAGGTAAGGGCTGCTGAGACTCCAAAGTAGGCAACGAAGCAGATGAGCAGAGAGGCCACTATGCCGATAGGGATGGACCGCTTGGGATTTTTGGCCTCCTCACCTATGAAACGAGGATAGGTGGAGTGAGATTTTTGTAGGAGAACAGACTGGTTTTACACAATGTGTTTTGTTGACTTACTTGTTGTAGCAATGCAGTCAAAACCCACAAAGGCGTAAAAACACGTGGCAGCGCCAGAAAGAATTCCAGAAAATCCAAAGGGTGCAAAACCGCCCGAGCCAAAGTTTTTCTCAATTTCTCTGCAATTCAAGAGAGGGAAACTAACTAAATCTGTGGATGCTGAAACTATTTATTTTCATTGCCATGAATCAACATCAACTTCCTTCCAATTTATTCCAAACTAAACTGGCTTCATCACTGGTCAATCATTTTATTATTTAAATCGATATTTCCTTGAATACATTTAATCAGTACATAACTAACTAATCAGTAATCAACTATGGACCAATTGACCAGGACTGTGTTTCTCAAAATCAGCTAATTGGATCACAGAGACCATTGGCCAGAATGATTGTATGATACACTTAGGCTTATGTTGCTTTTGAGAAACACAGCCCAGGTTTCTCAATGGTACTTTCTTAATAGCTGAGGCAGATTGACTCACTGTGCTGTTTGGGTGTGGTTGGTGCTGTTATTGTAATACTCCACAGTTAGATTCCAGTTGTCAGTGTTGCCTTTCACAAAGCCTGATATGATGATGAACACCAGAACCACCAGGTTGATTCCTGTGAAGATCTTGTTGACAAGTGCAGACTCACTTACTCCAAATGCCAGTAATCCTGCAGTGCAAGAGATAAGGGCAACGGTAAAAGGAAAGAAAGTACATTAAATACGGTAAGTAAGTACAGTAAGTTACAGTGTTATGACTAATGGGGATAGTAGCTTTTTTAAATTAGTCAGTTTAGTTGGTGTGTAAGAATCAAAGAACAACTGTTTTCCTTTTGGCTCCTAGTGGCTGAAACTAAACTAAGTGAAACAAATGTGGAAACATGTGGAACTAAAGTTTCAATCATTCACTTAATGGGATAATGGAAGATCTCGACTTGACTGTAAAGCCAGCTTAAAAAGTACCTGGGCACCATGAAAGAGCTGAATGTATCAGGAGAAAAGGTTCTCACCTGTGAGTAACATGACCAGGATGAGGGCAAACACATCGGGATACTCGGATAACACATTTCCAGTGTCTGGAATTGACATGGACCCTTTGAAGAAATTGGAGATATTTCTCTCCACTAGATTGTCAAAAGTCGAGCTCCAAGCTCTGGCCACACTAGCTGTGCCTGTAAAACGGAGAGAGGGACATACATCATTGTACCTTTCTGAAAATCTTCTGGTTCTGTCAAACCTGACTGTCTGCTCTAGAACCCTTATTTCTAGATGGGTAAATACTTTCCAAACCCACTTCAGCACATCCATAATTATATATAATTAATCAAACAAACTCTTGATTAATTATGATTTTAGGATTCAAAAAGGCAAAGCAAGCTAAAAGTTTTAGTTAAGACTACAGAGTGTCTTTTAGTCCAATTTAAAGTTACATTATCTTAAGTTTCCTGACCCGTGTGCTCACCTATAACATACGACAAAATGAGGTTCCACCCAGTGATGAAGGCCCATATTTCCCCCACTGTGACGTAACTGTACAGGTAAGCGGATCCAGTTTTGGGAACCCGTGCACCAAATTCTGCATAGCACAAACCAGCAAGAACAGAAGAGAGGGCTGCAATGAGGAAGGAAAGCACAATGGCAGGTCCGGCCTTCTCTCTGGCCACTTCCCCAGCCAGGACATAGACACCTGCACCCAGCGTTGCCCCTACACCGAGGGCTATGAGGTCCAGTGTGGTAAGACAACGAGAGAACCTCGTTTCGTCCTGAGTGGTGTCCAGCACACGACGTCTCAGCAGCGTTTTTCCAAAGGAGGCCAGTTTGTTCCCCTTCATGACTCGTGTAGAAGAGACTAGAGAGATGTTGAAGACACTAAAGGAAAGTGAGAAATAACATGAGTAACTGGCTTCTTCAAATAAATATTGTTGTCTTTGCTGATTTAAAGATATGCGGCCCGAATTTGCATCCCACACTGGGACAACCAATGATATGAGTTTGGGGGCGGAGCTCTGTTTGACAATCAATGGCGGACAGGAAATGGTGTTCAGAATTCCAGTCTGAAAACTTACGTTTTAAATTCTGTTCGGCAACACAACTGGAGAAAAAAACTACATACTTTGCTGTTAAATTAATGGTCTTACTCTAAACATCCCATGATAGGAGGGCGTATATTAGGGCGGCTGATGCCCTTACACACCCAGAACAACCCAAACACAGAACAATTGCTTAACAGTTTACAAACAACTCATATGAACACAGGGCTGCTCAATTCAACATAAGAATTTATTGGCAAAAGTTTAAATCCAAAAGGTTTATAAAGCCCTTTAATTATCAAATCATAATTTAAACAGTACAAAAGCTCAAAATCACACATCAAGAGAAATGAGATTGGGCGTGGATATAATTTTCAAACAAGAACAAACTGATTTCAATGCAACGCTGGCTAGATTAAAAGATTGAACTGGATAAAATGGTTAAAGAACATGTGGGTCAAAAATAATTGGGAGTGTACAGAAGTAACTCACTCTTTCTCTGCAGACTGATTAATATTTTATAAATGTCAGACAAGCTATTGTGAATTCACACACACGGCACAAACAGTGTTTGTGGAAACCGTGAACACACAGATTTTGTTGTGCGATATTGACTCTGCTTCGGTACTGGACACCTGCCTGATGTAGTCATGCCCATTTTACCACATCCTGCCTGAATTAAAAAACACTCTG
>JAZGTK010021765.1:0-10493 GCA_036877625.1 Ambastaia sidthimunki
GTTTGAAGTACCTGCTCTAGCTCTTTCTCCAGTGTTGTTGCCGTGTTGGCCAGTTTGACTAGGTGTTCTCGTTCCTCCTCAAACTCTTCCAGCTTGTGTTGAAGATCTTCCTCCACCATCGTCTTTGCCTCGTGAATCTGATGTATGGCTGCTTCTTGTGTTAACATATCCACCTGAACAAGACAGAATTCATTTATTAGCATGACAGAACGTCAGGTGAGAATCAGGGGTCAATAAATCAGAAGATATATGAGAAGGAGGGGAAATAAAACCGGAGAGTTTTGACATGCCAGACCTCTATGTTTTGTAGTTGTACTGCGATCCGTTCCTTCTCTTTTATAGAACGATGTTTCGTCTCTGTGAGCTGGTGAGCCAGAGTAACGTTCTCCATCTTCAGATTTTCCAGCACACCGATCTGAGTCATCTGACCAGCCTGAATGTAAAAACACAAATACATACACAGTACAGATGGCCATTTAGCATCTCAACATTTCCAATAATCCAATAAACACAGGATTTTAAATATGTGCGTATCATAAATAAAAACTAGGGATGTGCAAAATTACGCATTTTAAAAGTGACTAAACGGTTTGAGTTTTGTGATCTATTCTTAGTACACATATAAATGTATATATTGTATACTATTAAACCAACTTAATTTCTATAGCGCTTTTCACAATGTGAATTGTAGCAAAGCAGCTTTACAGTTTTTACAAAGTTATTATCACATATGCGCTGGGGCTGTACGCTGACTTCATCTACAACGTTCTTGCAATGTTTTGCATCCTCCTTGTCTTAAAAGGACCTCCTTTTGTGTTCCACAAAAGTCATACAGGTTTGGAATGACATGAGGGTGAGTAAATGATGAAAAAACTCAATTGGAGGGAAGTACCCTCTTTAACCTAAAGGACCCTCACGAGCTTCCGTACCTGCATGTTGGCCATTTCTCCCTGCAGTCGTACTCGTGCCTCCTGAGCCAGAGTCAGCTGCTGCTGGTACCAGAGGCGGAGCTGCTGCAGGGAGTCCACCTCCGCCTGCGAGGTCTTCAGTCTGCTCTGCAGAGCGTTCCTCTCGCTCTGGACGCGCTGGAGCTGCGTCTGCAGGCCGCCCATCTGCTGTCGCAGATCAGAAACTAAGCAGAGAAGATGATCAAACTAAGTGATATATGAACCAATTATCTACTAATCTGGATGTTTCAAACAGAGATGGCAGTAAAAAGGGGCAAGTGGTCACCCGTGTTGTCCTTGCTGTTCAGACTGCGCTGCATCTCCTCCACTTTAACCATCAGTCTCTGGTACTGCTCCTCAGCCAGCTGCAGGTCATTTCCCAGCGAGGACAGGCTGGCGTTCTTCCCCTCCAGACTGGCCTGGAGGTCCACCATGGCCTTCTCCAGCGTCGAGCAGTTGGAGCGGAGCGTGGTGACCTCGGCAGTGAGGGTGCTCTGCCTTTCCTGGCTGGCATGAGTCTGCTCCTCCTGGGCCTGCAGCTGGGCACTCACCGTGGCCAGCTGCGCCTGGAGCTCCGTCTTCTCTTTTAAAGCCTGAAGACAGGAGATGCGTTCAGACTGATAAGATGCAGGTTGATGAAAACCATCTAGCAAAGCTATGTACAAAAATCAGTTGTGTCCATAGAATGCTGCAATTGACCAATCACAATCAAGTATTCCAGAGAACCATGTAAAACTCATTAACATGTACATGTTCCGATCAACTCGTCTGCATTCAACATAAATATACAGGTTCTGCTGGTGATGCATGTGTCAGCAGGAAGTACTTGAGACTCTGTTATTAACTCACCTGACTGGCCTCGGATGAGAGAGACTCTAGCTGTCCTTCTAACCTCATTTTCTCTTTCAACACCTGCAGCATCTCGTCATGAGTCCCCATCACAGAGCTTCCATACGACACACTGTCAACACACAGATCAATTCATGATAAAAGAATTGGGGCTGCAGAAAAATACAATAAGTGATGACTTGCTAAATAATGCATTATGCTCTACAAGATGTTTTAAGTTAATTAAAATGATGTGATATCAAAATTATTGAAATATCGCAATATGCATGTCTTGCAGTCCTAATAAGAACATTTACCTAAAGGCCTACAAACATTCTGGATATGGACTAACTGGAAGGCTGGAATCATCTGTCCATACCTGCTGGAGAAACTGTCTCTGCGACTGCGTGGCTCTACACCGTCTTCTCCTTCCTGTTCCAGTTCCTCCATGTGTCGCTCTTCAGTGGCAGCCTGCAGGACTTCCTGTAGTGAGGGGAAGTGGCCCATGGCCTCTGGTGCGATCTCTCTCCCTTCTACAGTATACGGAGCTTTTGGCCTGTTCACTATCGCCGCTAACATATTATATGTGCCTGTGGTAGACACACTACTGTAGGAGGAGCTATCGCTGTCATTACCATCAGCCCTGAAACCTGATTCGCTACCGTCCACCTCAGAGACGTTGTCTCTGATTGGTGGAGACAATTCCAGATGGGCGTTGGACTCTGAGCTAATGCTGATTTCGGAAACCGTCGAGACCGAACTGATGGTGGAGTGCAGAGAAGTAAACGACGAGTCGGCGTGCGCAGAACTTGTGCCTCCAGACGTCTCTGCGTTTTTAACATCAGGTTCAGGAGTTTTATAATCGGCGAGAGAGTGAATCTTGTTGGAGCGGGACGATTTGGATTTCCTTTCCTTAGTTTGAGGGATTCCCAGACTTCCCAGTTTGGGACCACGAGGAACGCTGGTGCGCAGGAAGGAGTATTCCTTCGTCATGGCAACGGCGCTGGCCCGTGGTAGACCCTCGGGGTGGAGCATTAACTCCGGGTCCAGGGTGCTAAATGGGCGGCTCTTAGGAGTGGAGCGATGAGTCTGAGGGAGATAGAGAAATAAATCAATTAACCACAAAAACTGCAACATGACACGGTAACCAATTCTGGACAGTCAATGTTTAACTATTAGGTCTATTAGGTCAAATCTACTGTATCTCTAACATTAAACAAATAAATTACTTTATTTGCTTATATTACTTTAAATTACTTAAACTGTTGTTCTGTTGTGTGACCGTTTATTTTATGTTGATTTCATTTTTGAGCTTGACAACACTGGTCCTCATTCACTTGGTATGTAAAAGATGTCAGTTTGTTTTCCATGGAACAAAGTCCATCCACATAAATGACAGTCAGTGCTGAACTTGTTATTAACTGACTCACTCTGTCTTTGTGTCGTTGTACTCTGTATTGTTTGAGCTGTTCCTCCAGACGCCGACGCGCTTCCTGACGGATCTTCTCTTCGTTTTCCATCTCCACAGACGGTTCTGTAGATGCTACACGAGAAACACGGAAATAAACACACGGGAAAACTTTGCTGCATCGACACTCGGGTAAAAGGTTTAGAAATTGTCAACCAAGCTGCAACGGATCAGGCACGAAGAGCCATTGATTTTTCTGGAGAAAATAACAGCTCATCAATCCTGAAACATGCTTGTATGACAATGTCTTTTCTAGAGGTGGAAATCAAGAGACGGTTCCATAACAAAGCAAAATGATTTGACTTCATTTCCATTAACAATTCTGGTAGGCCGTAACAATACTGTAGCAAAAATAGAAATGTTTTCCAGCAAAATAGTGCAAATGCATCTTTATATAGTAGATATGTCGCTTCTATGCCGACTTTACAGACACACCTGCACACTGGTGTCACACAAAGTGAATTTACAGCAGAATGAAGATGGCAAATTTCCTAGATGCAACAAATGCCAAGTTAAATTAACCTTTTTGGTTTTATGTTTGCAAGAATTCTATAATTTTAATTTATTTCTGACTTGCTTTCACTGCTCTGTTAAAATGTAAAATCACCATCATTTTAGAAAAGACTGCATAGTAAATACAACAATAGTTGTTTTCCAAATATTGTATATTACTATAAAAAAATGTGAAAGGAATTGTTACGAAACCAGAATAGTTGAGTGGAATTGAATTCAGAACCAGAATCTTTAAAATTCCTTGCGATTCCCATCCCTAGATTTCTCTTCATGCTGGTATTTGCATAGAAAACACCATGTGAGTACTGCATCCCATAATGAGCCATTCCAGGTGTATTAGCAAAACAAGTCATCCAGTTTCTGCCCTAGTTAGTTCTTGGTTAGTTCTCGTTTAGCCATATGCACATTCAAGCCAAACCGAGCATTCAGAAATCTTATCTTGTTCCTAGGAAAAAAATATTTTCCTGAATCACCAAAATTCCCAGGCTTCCCTGCACAAAAACCCCCAAAATTGTTATAATGCAGGTTGGAATTTCCCCATTAGAACACACAAACTGGAATCAGAATTGCCATTAAAAACCTCACAACCATGAAAGATACTAATTAACCAGGAATCTTATGCAACTACGGAAGACTTGAACATAAGAGGGGCATTTCTACAAAACTCTGTTTGCAAGCCAAAAACAGAGCAGGCAAAAATAGGGTACAAATGCGGAGGGTTAGCTTATATCTTTCTCTTTAGCAAACTGGGGAATTACAAAAAAAGAAAGAGGTGGCGAGGGGGGTTTTGGGGGGATTATCCAGTATCGTGTGCTTACACAATTCAGTCTCCTGCATAGGAATACTTAGTCTGAGGGATTGCAATGCATCGCGCTTGTGAACACAGCCCTCAGCGAGAGCAGCCTCAGACTTCTCTAGGTTGTCAGGGAAACGGGCCACACCTGGATCCGGCTCGGCGCTCAGGGGGGAGTCGGAGAGGCGGCTGCCCGGGGAAGGAGTAGCCGGAGGTGGAGTGACGTCTCCACCAGCTTCCTGGCTCTCCACCACGGCCTCTCCGTTTGGCAACAGCTGTGATTTGACATCGCCTACCACAAAGAGAAGAACATCAAGAGTTTCCACTTACAGTTTAGAATTATTGTTTGCTGAGAAAACTCATTAATATGGATGTGATTAATGGTTCTGTCCACAGTCACAATTTTACAACTTTTACACACTAACAACCAACACAGCTTGAAATTCTCCTTCACGCAATTCTAGAGGAACAAGTCAAACAACCAAATCAAACTAGTGATAGCTCAGTACACTGACAACAAGTGAGAAACGTTTGTTAACAGATCAACAGTAAAAATATTTCTTTATTAGGCAACAAATGGCATTCATCAAAACGTGAGAAAAAAAAACATCTCAAAGCCAAGTGACACGGTAAACAGCAAATGTTCGGTTTGAAGTTTTGCCAGGTTTTGAATAAAACAACAAACAGCTAACAGACAACGTCAGCAGTGAATTTTGATCATAAATTGTTTGTCATGTGTATAACGTGCATTTTAAATGCAAGTGTAACAGCAATTAGACTGAAAAGCCACAATGCTAATAAAACTAACCATCTAACTCAACTACTAATCAAGTCATTTACTTACAAACTGGTCAAACTAACGACTGACAAAATGAACAACTGAAACTCACCATTAGGAATTTTCTCGCTGGACAGTGATCGGTCCGGCCCGCCAGGCTTTATAGACCCTACAGCATTACTGTCTGGATCTTTCCTGGATTGTGTGTCTGGCTGGTGAGGGTTGGTCTCGGTTGAGGCCACTTCTGTGTTTCCATTTTCCATATCGCTTTAAATCCAGATGCTGCTCCAGCATCCGTGAACGTGAGCTGGTATCACTAGTGCACTCGCCTTTACTTCATACTCTGAGACTTTGGTTCAAACTTGGTTGGCCTGATGATGGAACAAAAACTTGTTTTGTGTTTGTGATTCTGTGGAGTGAAAGTGTTTCAATCAGCCAACATGTGAGAAAAGCGCAAGTTTTGTTGTTTAGTTAAATAATCAGTAATTAACATGACAAATTACGTTTTAACCATTTAGTTACCAAGTTGACACTTCTAACAGTGTAAACTGCCCTGGAGACATTTGAGATTGTGAATGGAAAGTATTATTATTATTATTAATGGGAATTCACAACTCATTTTATGTCATCACCTAGTTTCTGTTTGTATATGTACACAGAGACTGAATTCATTGTCTCTCAAGTCTAATTACTGTCTGTAACATTGTGCTATTGTGTATAAACAGCATTTATAAACATTTGTTTGCACAGACGTTTCCCATGTAAACTACCATGAACCTAAATTTACAACAGTTAAATTTCAGGAAAGAGACGTCATATATCTTATCATATAAAGTAACCCTGTCTATGCAGCTATGATTCAGACTACAGTTATACACTCGTCACTGTTTGACAGGTCATGAGATTATATGAGTGTTTCTATTTTGTTTTCCTGATGTGATTTTATATAATGGTGAAAATATTTGAGTCACGTGACTCATGAGTCTGAATAAATCGACTAAGCTGTCAGTCATAAGTCAAAAATGAAGATGATAAAAACCTGCATAAAATCTATATACTTCCTAAATCAGCCTACGGATTGTGAGCGTTTTGTGATGATTTTATGTATATTTTCTTATATATCGTGCAATGCTGTAAAACATCTTTACACTCTAATATCCTCTTTCAGCTGTGACGAATTCATTACAAAATAAGATTGTATATGTCACGATGCATTTAGTAACAACAAAATGTAGCCCAAATATCTGCCAATGCCATGTGCAGCTATCATGAGTATAAACTCACATGCACAGACGAACATGTCAGGCTGTCAAAAGCATGACAAACCAGTTTGATTATCTGTCACAAATTGGTTATTTTTAACCTTTGATTTCAGAATAACAAAAGGCCAGATGCACAGACACGAATAACACTATCCTAAAAACGGTAGCAATGAAACACGCTTCACCGTGGAGGTTAAATGTGAAAGTGAATTTGTTTTTAAAAGCTTTAATCTCATTAGCATCGGTATGTTAGCAGCTTAGCCATCATCGCGCGACATCTCGTAACCATAAACGAGCGACGCGTGACGCTGACACGCGACGCCGCTTCTGCAAAACGATCATCGCGTCAAATAAACGATGAACAGTTCATGTGTTGATAAATACAAACAACTGAAAGTAATTCACTAACCTTTTGGACGTTCCCCTCCCTGCACTACGTGGCTGTTTAGGTTCCGTCCTCTGTAAAGGTCCGACTGGCAACATTGACCTTCATAACGAAGGTTCCGCGTCGTGTTAATGCGTAGTTCAAAATGCGTCTCAAATCTGTAAAAAAATCGTCCTTCATAAAACTATTTTGTGCATTATTTATAACCACCTCATATCACAATAAGCAGCTAGTGAGCTCGCTTTTGTATATTATGAATATACAGTATTATTTATATATTATATTGGTTGAATGTAATTGCTATATTATTTGGTTGATACATTTTATCCTATTCATTTTTATTTTTACATTTACTCATTTATACGTTCTAGCAAAGTGTGTATTTTCTGTCTTTATCAGCATCTGAACATTACCGTTTATTTCTGTAACACCTTGAATTGTTTTAGCAACTATTTGCAGTGTATGTGCACTGTTTACTGTAAAATTAAACTGTCTCTACAGTCTCCAATGTAAATGTTAAAACAAATCTGATTTTCCCAATAGGCTTTGAAATGGATGCAAAACAGACACTGGTGTATGAATAAGCATCAGTCTTTTAATTTGGTTTGTTCACAACCCTTTTACATTATTATTAGTTACTGCTATAAAATGTGAGATTTCAAGTCAAATGCCAATGTTATTAACGGAGTCCCTGTTTTTATCAAAAATGCTCAAAAACAGGGAATATGTGAAATTTAATGTTCATCAAACACATGAAAACTGAAATTCCTAAAACGTATAAAGATAAAACAAAAACAAGAAAATTCATCCAAGCGCCTTAAGTATTCTACAGTCATTTTAGAGATAACAGATCAGATAAACCTCAGCTATGCACTGAATTTTTTGGGGATTTGAATTGTAGAAACCCTTTATGGAATGATAAACATGTATGATCCGTGATAACAGTTGCTCCCTATTTCACATCCTATATTTTAGCATGTTAAAAGCACTTTAAAAGCACATTCACCTGACAAAATATTTAACCCTGGCTTTGCCAGCTTGGGGGAGTGCCACAAACAGTAAAGCGATAACGGAGTCAACCATTCTTTATTTCCATTTGAATCAGAATAGGTTCACACTCAAAACAGGTTGAAAACTTCCTTCAGTTACTCATAACAGCTGACACCCTTTTGCCAGATGCACTCCTCCACAGAAAATGAGTTAGAAAGTATTATCAGAGCCACAGAGAAGTCAAATGTTCCCTGTGTCACTTTATTGTAAAAGAAAAGCCAGGGATATCAGACACTCACACTCCCTTTCAACTCAAGCACGCCGCTCTCATCAGCCAGTGCTCATCTAGAAACTCTCAATATAACTTTTTAAAGTACAAAAGGAAAACAAAAACAAAAGGTTACCCAATGTGGGAATCAATCAATAGCACAAGCCTTGTATGACAGCATGTTTTTGTCAATACACACAGTAACTGATGACTGGTCCACAATGTAAGACAAAATGAAGGGCGATATAAGAGTTTGAGAATGGGACCGATCACAACATCTTGATGACAGAGAATATGGAGGCATTAAGAGTGGCACCAAGGTCTTGTGAAGTCGAGGCCAAAAAGAAAAAGTGTCCAAATTTAATTAGAGTCTGTTGTAGAAAAGGGGGAAATGGCAAGTGGAGGATCCGTACAAAGCAACGTTGCAGGGCTCATTTCTTCTCCTCCTGCCCCGCCTTCTCTTTGTTCTCTTCCTTCACCTCCTCTTTCTTCTCATCCTTCTTATCTTCTGAACTCTTTGACTTGTCGTCATTCACTGAGAGCTCCTCCAGCTTCTCTGCCACTTTGTTTGCACTGTTCATGCTGGCTGTAAGAGAACAGTTAAAGGGACGCGTTAATCTTGTGAATCTTGTGAGTTTTGCACCAATCCCTTTTAAACCTTGAACTCTTTAAAGCCAAATCTTCACACAAGAAAACTAAAATGACAAACAGTTGGCCATGTGGTAGTGCTTACAAATGTCACAGAAGTCACCTCTAAAGTAAATGGTTAAGGTGGTTTGTAACCTACATTGTAGAAGACACACAAAGGTTAGAGCTGGATGTGTGTGTCTTATTAAAATGTGGAAAATGCTGTAAACTTACCCTCTAGAGTCTTTCTGACCTCTTCTTTGCATTCATCAAACTTCATCTTGAACTTTTGTGCATCTGCAGTAGAGGAGTTATTAAAAATCATTTAAACAATTAGGTTGGACTGCATTACTAACACTGTATAGATTTATTACAAATTCACATTCTAATTTTTAATAGCGCAGTTGTTATATTTTAAAGTGATTACATTCAGTTCAGCTCCAGCCTTTCAGTTTAATATTTCAGAAAAATACTTCTTTTCTATCACTGTACGGCAAATCGCTCAGTGCTTTTCTGCATTGTACTGAAAATGTTTAAGTCATTGGTGCTGCAAAAATAAGAACCCCTCTTCAAAACATTCCACAAGATGCCCAACATTTGCTGATTTTAGATCTGCTTAAGTATATCTATAAAACACATTTATACTCACTCTCTGCATTGAGAAATCGAATAGCCAGCATCTCAGGTTTGGGCTTTTCATCTGCAAAATCAGCATGTGTGTTCCACACCCAGGCCCTGTCGCTACCTGCATTGGGCTTCAGTTCCATCAGTGGCATAACTAGAGAAGTGAGTCATTCAGATTAAATCACAGCAAGATCTGACAACTGACACCAGTGAGATTTGTTTCGTTCAGCTTCTGTTACACTTACTGTGGTGGTTGGCACAGATTTTGAGAGTGCGATCTCTTCTCATGAGAAGGCGGATGGAACCTCTCTCTTTGTGCCGGAGGAGTTTGACATCACCCGTCCCACGTTCCTTCCACTCAGGGGGGTCATTCTCGCTGGCAAAACGGTACAGCTTTGCCCTCCTGAACAAAAATCATGTCAAGTTATATTCATCAAATATTTTTGTAGCATATCCATTCATAAATATTTTTGTAGCTTATGAACCTATCACCCATCTTACCGTGATAGGTACATTCATACCATCTGTTTATTTTGTAGTCTATCTATCCAATAGAAAGTTCATGAAACCACAAAAAGCATGAAAAGTTTAGTTTAAATTACTCTGACTTACATTTTGAAAAGCTCTTCCTCATCTTCCTCCAGAGTTTTGACATCCTGCTCGGGTAGCGAGACTATGGGCTCAAAATGAGGGTCGTGATTGGCGTCTTCTACATTATCTGTGGCTGGTTCATGATCATCTTGTGCCTCCTGGAGGACGAAATGAAAACCGGCGTTACTTGAATCTCGGAAAATCCAAATCATGACAACAAAGCAAAATTACATCAGAATTTTAAACACTAAACACATGCTGAGCTTTACACAGGCCGGATCTCCTCTGTGGACATGAGCTTCATCAGATCACGGCAGTGAAAGGCAGCAGGATTTGGAGGGATCACTCCCTAGAGTTTGGCCCATTGTCTCCAAATTTGCTGTTGAAACCAGAGATAATACTGAGGTTTTCCACTCTCT
>JAZGTK010021766.1:0-10492 GCA_036877625.1 Ambastaia sidthimunki
CAGCTGAGATCTTCCTCTCCGAGCCCTCTGCCTGTCACTGCCTTTACTACATCTTGTTATCACTCATTGTCAATGAATATTCATACTGCTCGCTGCCAACAGCAGACCATTAGTTCTGCTTACTGGGAGATGATGGTGCACTAAACAGCTCTGAACACCGACGGTGAGAGTGTCCCACACATCAGGGCTGGAATTCTCCAAGCAGGCAGATATCCAGTCACACGCTGATTACGGCATTCAAAGCCTCATTTTCCAGCTTACACAAACAGTGTGTTTCGCTCGCCATGACAGCGACACTGTGGTTATTTATCTGCTTTCTTTCTGCCAACAGCGCCAACTGGTCCATCTCTCTCTCTCTCTCTCTCTCTCTCTCTCTCTTATTGCTGTCTCTTTTGTATGTCTCTCTTTCACACTGTCTCCTTCTGTCTCTTATACACACACACACACAGAAACATGAAAGCCTCTGCTGTTGTATGTTTGTTCTGCTAGGTTGCTTGTTACATCCCCACAAATGTTTAAAGCTTCAATGTCTTATGAAGGTGATAGTCGTTTTATTGTGGTTATGTGGCTTTGCAAGCTTGTAAAGTAGTTCAATTAAAAGACAAAAAGTGGATGAATGGAATGAGAAATGGATGGACAGATCAATTGAAAAAAAATAAATAGGTGCATTAGTACTTAAATACTTGAGAGCTCTAAAAGTTATTATTGTTATTATTTTTGTCTATTATTATTGTTATTTTCTTGTATATAGATACTGTGATTTATAGAGAATATTGAATGATTTTGTTGTTGTTTTTCTCTAAAAAGCAATTAAACAAAATCTAACTCAAGCACCTTTAATACTGTCCGCAAAAAGCTTAGCTCATTATTTGTGATGTTTGGGTATTTTACTAGAGATTAAAATAGATCCTGTTTACATATTTATTGCAGTTTAGGTTTAATGACTGAATAAAGATATCCAGGAATTTTTATTATCTTATTTGTGAGAAAAGCATTTTGTATTGCAAATTACATTTTATTGGGTCTCTAAACAGTAATAAGCTGCTGTTGAATTTTAATTGCTTGTTGCAGAGCGGCTTGCAGACTGGCCAGTCCAGCCGTAACAAGGGAGTTTTGTGTGCATGTAATAAACAGGTGTCCTGGCGTGGTTTCAGGTAGTTGAGGTTTGTCTGTCAGATCACATTTAAGCCGTAATCTCTTCCAGGAGTGAGCCTTGAGGTTTCTTTCTTGCCCAGTCGAGAAGAATCAATTCACCTGCCCAAGAATCTATTCCTGAGTAACCCAAAGTCTAGATCAGGGGTGTAAAACTCAGCTCCTGGAGGTCCAGTGTCCTGTAGAGTTTAGCTCCAACCAGCTCCAACACACCTGCCTGAAGGTTTCTAGTTATCCTGAGGACCGTGATTAGCTGGATCAGGTGTGTTTAATTAAGGTTGAAGCTAAACTCTGCAGGACATTGACCCTCCAGGACTTAAGTTTGACACCCCTGGTCTACAGGTTAGAGTATTATCCTGAGAGCTGTGTGTTTTATTTCCAGAGAAGGCTAATTTCTGTCAGATCTTTGGAACAAATCATTCAAAAGGCCCCATGAAGGACCTGGCTCCTCCTCCTGCAGCCGATTACCCATATTACAGGATCCACCTTGTGCAGAAAATGACTTCTTTCCATCTGCCTGGCCATGAAACTCTATGAAAATGTTTTGCTTTTTGCTTGTGGGAGATCGTCTGAACCAAGTTATCGAAGATGTTGCTACACAATTGTCGTAGTAATAACCCCTGGTGAGGCTTCTGTGCTTCAAAACATCAAGGTCTGCTCTCAAGTGAGATGAAAAGCTGTATGGGAAGATGAGCGCTGGGTCTAATGCCTCTAATCTTCCATGTGAATCAGTCTTTGTTGTGTCTCTCTGCATGGCCACTACAAAGAGAGCGATGCAAACAGCTCTCACCAACTTGTAGATGCCTCATGAAACGCTTTCCAAAACCTCTGCATGTCTTTTTCTTTTTTCTGCTGTTTTTTTGGTGCCCTTAATCCTTGTTTCTTTAACCAGACTTTGAGTTTATACACAACAGAGATGAGAGTAATTAAAGCTTTCAGAAATGTCTGCACATTTTAATGAGGTGACGTAAACATCGCCCAGTAATGCATTCAGAATGTCGGGTAAGATTGTTAGAGTTCATAGCAAAGTGTTGTTTACCACGAGTGCATTGCGATACAAAAGCAAATGTTTTGCAAAGGCTTCTACTGGGTCTTCAAGCTGTCATTTTAATGTGATTTGTTTTGTGATTTCAAACTTAAAAATGTATTTAAACAAGTTCCAAAAGCCTTCAGTTATAATAGTTGTTACTCAGCTGGTTTTGAACTACCATTTAAGTTAAAATTTAACTGCAGAATTGACATGAAATTTTGCAGACATTAGATTCAAGATTCTAAAAAAATTATTTGTCACATGCACAGTTATATAAGCATACTAGCTGTAGTGAAATATATTAGCTCTGTATTATATAAAGGGCACTGTATAGCTTGGATGTTGGGATCTTAACTAACTGAGAATGCTCCATTAAACATCTTTAATTGGGCATCTGGCTACTGCATGCTATTGATAGCATGTGCTTTACAAGTCTACATGACTATTAACTACCTGTACGTGACTGTGGCCTTCAAACAACCTATGAGTTTTACAATCACCTATGTGACACTTAAGACTTAAGACAGGGAGGGATGTCCTCATAGTTCTGTCCTTGTCTGTCAATACTGCTTTTTTATGTACATTATAAATGATGCATATTTGCCATTACCTGTGTTGAAGGCCATTGTTTGTGTGTGTTTTAATTTTTTATTCTTTTTCTCGTGTTTTAATCCTAGAGAGGGTATTTTCTCTCTGAGGCCTTTTGCCCTCCCGAGTTGTCATTAAAAGAGACCTTGGATCCAGCATTCAAACTCCATGAGACTATTGCCAAGGTAAGATTTTTCTCCTCCATCAGTCCAATGGTGATTTGTTTTTTTGTTGTTGGTTGGCTGGTTAGTCACATGATCTTTAAAGGCTAATGAAAGATTCGATCATTTTTCATGATTAATGGCACAGCTACTCAAAGCAGAACTCAAAAGACAAATGCAGTGAGGAAAAAAGCAAATAACGCCTCATTGTCATTGATGGCTGTATTTATGCTGACTGTTCTGCCGTTTATGCAAATAAAACCTTTCCTGAGGCAATTTAATTCTAACTTTAAATCCTTTCGACAATTTAAAGATTTGCAATTGAAGCCTGAACTTTTTGAGAACGTTTTCTCAAAATTCTATCCCCTTGATATATGTCTGTGTTCTTGAAAATTGTCTACATTTTTGGTATTTTGTAATGTTAGACTCTTGATAGTGAGATTTTGTTCCTTTACTTAAGTAAGTAATATACTGGACCAAAATAATATTTATAATTGTACATATAAAGTTAAACAAGACCTGACAGTCTGAGAAAAACCTTCTTTTGAGAATGACCTCATTTGTATTTGTATAAAAATATAGTAATTTTTGTTGTAAAAATGAGGAAAAGATTAGAGTGTGAGTATTTTGGCCTGTCCTCACTTTCTAAAACCCTATTAAAAGGTTGTTTGAGGGTTAAGACTTGGCTTGGTTTAGGGTTAAAGTTAGAATTAAGATGAGGTTTGCTTTAGGGTAAGGGTTTGACACTTAGTTGTGATGGTTAAGGTTAAGTTAAGGGGCCACAGATTGTATTGTGTCAATGAATGTCCTCACAAAGATAGCTGTACAACAGTGTGTGCGTGTGTGTGCAGGTTGGTAGTAGCTCACTGAACAGATTAATGTACTGCATACCAAAGGTAAACATTAGCATCTCTGAGGGAACAACAATTAATATCAATAAACGATGTGGCAAAGACAACATACTGTTTTAATTATTATTACTTTTAACCCGATTTACAGTATTTCTGGTATTTACAGTGCTTGTATGTCATACTGATGACATAAATGTGGTCTGTGTAAGATTGACTGTGTGCACAGTTGACTGGTTTGTATGTGCCCTTTAACTCTCAACACTAGTCTCTTGTGTGTGCGTGCGTGCGTGCGTGCGTGCGTGCGTGCGTGCGTGCGTGCGTGCGTGCGTGCGTGCGTGCGCATGGGTAAGAGGGCCAAAAAGATGGACTGAGTCCAACGTTCTCCTGGGTCATGTTAGGAAACCCAGCAGACCTTCAGTCCACAGAAACTGATTGCTTGGCTAAAACCCGATTCCTAACAGCACATTCCCACGACTCGAGAAGCAGCAGTATGCATGCTCAGACTCAACAACACACCCTGCAGAAATGTTATGAAATAAAGATGAAACGGGATGGAACTTAAATAAACTATTTCTTCTCCCTGCTAGTTATGGCCGTAGCGTTAATGTTTGCAAGAAATATGAGCATCATTAAAGTTCCACACTTAAGGAGATATTGCAGTACTCCATGAATTATTCATGTCACTTGACACAGACAGGCAATGACAAAAAACATGTGGAACAACAGCGTACGCTACCACAGATGAAAGGCTCTCGAAGTGTCCCTTTATTGTTTAGTCACCTCAAACCACACATTCAGACATTATATGCGGGAAACATTAGATACGGCCGCGGTTGGTGGAACCTGAGAAGGCAAATCTTTACCGTGGTTTTGAATTCACCGAGCAGAATTGGAAGTGTCAAAATATCATATTTCTCAGCACAATGGGCAGAAAGGTTGGAAAACTTCCATGAATAATAAATTGAGAAAGAGAGGGTAAGATCTCAGGCTGCTGAAACATTCAAAGACACACACACACACTCACACACACACACACACACTCTCTCACACACAGACATACACTGTGGTGGGTATTTTCCCGCCTTGAGATGGACGTGGATACATTGAGATGACAGAATGGGTTGTGCTGTCAGAAAGGGTTATGAGGCATCACAATTACAGTACAAGTTCTGTGTTTGAGGAAAATAATTAAAATTAATATAAAAAGTTTTCGAAATTGATGCCTTAACTTATAAAGCTTGTACTAAGTATAGAAATTTGACAAATGTTAATTGTAATATTGTAATATTATGATGCTAGTTTATCTTATTATATTTTAGCAAATTATTTAAGATAAATCTTTTATACCATTAACTCTGATTTAATGCAAGATTCTGCTTTAAATCATTGTGGAATGAATGCAGTAATTAGACTGTATTTAACTCACTGTCATGACCTAATTTAATTTCATTATAAGTCTAATATTGATACAGTTGCTTATGCTTCTTATACCAAAAGATGGCGGGTAGATTTGTAGTAGTCTGTCGGTTATGAGCAGTGTTACAAATGCTTCTGGTCTCCAATACGTATTTCCAATTAGTGCTTCATCAATACAAAGCTTAATATTTCAAGTTGCACAGTGTGTGTGTGTGTATGTGTAATTTGTTTGTATGTTTGATTTAGTGTTTGTAAACGCACACAGTGATTTGTTGACACAGTTAAGTATTCTTTGATAAGCGTTCATAATTCATAACTTTGTCACACATGTTGTAGAGCGTAAAAATGTGATTTATTCTCAGAGCATGAAGTACCCACTTGCCTATGCTTACAGTAACCTCTAGGGGGCGTCTTGTATAAATGTGTCCTACTTTCAGAGTTCTTAGTCACATTGGCCCTATAATGATGCCGTAAGGGTTGCCATTTTCTACCTATGTGCTCTTCATGACCATCAGCTCAATATGAATGTATGTTAATGCCTCTTGAGAATTTCTTTCATATCTTGTGACCTGTAGTTACCAGCAGGCTGCAGTCCCGACATACTGTACCATTGTACTGAAATAACATCCATGGACATTGTTAACTTGGTGATCTAGATTTTGTACGAAAGCTAAACTCAAATCATCTTAAATCGGTGGCGGCAGACGTGAATTCATGGGGTGTGTGAGTTGGATCCCATTGCTGTCTGATGGTCTCTAGCTGTGGTACAAACACACTTTAAATCCCCACCGTCCTGTCTGAGGCCAGCGCTGTTGTATCGGTGGTGTCATGCTTCCGTACACCGGCGGGTCCCGCAGGACCTCGAGCCCGGGCCGAACTCTCTTTTTCTGCAGGCTGAGGTGTCCTGGGAGTTATTTCAGTGCTGCTTATAACATTCCCTGCTCATTTTTCAACCCCACCTCTACATCCACAGCTGGGGCGGGTTGACAAGGGGGACAGAGGGGCTGAGCGGTGCGGGGTGTGTTTGAGTCGGTTCCACTCAGCCTGGCATCGATCATTTGAGCCGCAGGTACACACACACACACTCCATCACCCTCACGGGGACATGCACGGCATACCAACTCTCTGGGGCCCCGGAGCCTCTGTTCTTCCTGCCTGGAGTACCGCTTTAAAAATCTACATCTGAAGTGACTCGTTCCCTTAACAGGAGAGTTTGGCCGCTTTACAGCTTTATATCATATTATAAAATATTATTGCCACACTAGAATAAATAGTACAGCGTCTAACCACTAAAGGAACGGCAGAACAAGGTCATAAACTAGCTGCACTGCTAACCTTTTTTACTGTTTATTTCAGGTTCAATCTATCATCTTCAGTTGTAAATTAAAGTTGATGCTTTCCTTATTCACCCATATAATCAGTTCGGGTGTTGATTTCTATAGAGAAATATGTAGTTCACAACTGCTGTGTGGAAATTTAGTCCCTGTTGCACTTACTGTAGTAATGTCAAACTTTTTCAAAGAATATCTCTGCATTTGTACCCATTTAGCCAACTGAGGGCATCATACATGTTTCATACATTATCATATATTTACATGTATGATTGGTTTTAATGTACATGTATGATTTGTATAATGTAACTGTTTTTCCTGGTTCTCAGTCTTGGTGCCCAAAATGGGAAAAAACTTGGTCAAAGAAAATAAACGCTTGTTAACATCTCAGTTTTTGTTTTCTTAAGAATAAGACATGTGGGTCCAGGTTATATAATTGATTTTTATATAACAGTTTGGGTCCTCTAATCTGATTACTGATTCAGTGTTGATTCACTGATTTCAAGAGTGCTTCAGTATAACAGTTTACTGCTTGTCTGTGTTTGCAGCATTTTCCAGACAGCTTGTGTGTTGCTTGGCGACAATTAATCTTGCTTTGGCTTTGTTTGGAACAATTTTCATTAGCACAAAATAACTGCCAATATTGTGGCTAAAATGTAAGTTACCCAATATAACCTGGTTTATAAAAACAGTTTCACACTTAATCATGTACTGAATATCAGAATTGCTGTGATTAGCTGAACTAATAATACAACAACACACTTTGTGTGATATTGTAGAGTGTGCAAGGGGAACTTAATAGTTATTTATATCTAAAAAAAAACAAACGAATAATTTTTTAAATAAAAATTACAACTAAACTTGACAGCCAATGACGTCTGTGCAAATGAGACCATCAGAGGCTAAATAAGCATTTAGCGTAATAAGATGCTGCCTTGATTGGGTGATTTGATACAATTATACTAAAACAGACCTTTGAGAAATTTTTATCTTTAGGTTTTATCTCACAGAAGCACACTGGACCATACAGTAATTGATAAGCTCATAAATATGTGCATTGAACAATGTCACCCACGATGGCGTCTCAAGTTTGTAGCGGAGTATACCTTTGAGTACAACAACCAATGAAGCGATCGCAAATATATATGTGTGTGAAAAATCTCTTTTAGCCAGCCATCAACTTATAGAATCTAAAAGAGAGATGGAGTTGTCGCACCCCGAGGTTCTTTCAAAATGAACCTGCCGTGCATCGCTTGCCCTGGGAGTCAGCCAGCCAGAAACTGCGGTGGAGCTGGAAGGCCTGAGAGAACAGAGGCTGCCAGTGTGCGATCGCTGTGAGGTTGAGAGCAGCTGTTGCTGTGATTGAATGTCCCAGGACAGCTATTGTTATGTGTCAGATGGAAACAGTGGTGGCGGAGGAGAGTGAAAGCCCTGTATTGTTCTCTGACAGTCTGAGTGACATGAGCCGGGCGGGAGAAGAAGCGTGAAGGGAAGACTCTGCCAGCCTCGCTTACAAGGCTCCGGAAGGGGCAGGAATCTGCTGACGGACTCCACGGGGAACGTCTACCTGAGAAGCATCTCAATTCGCCTCCCTTACATGCATTCCCTGCCCTTGAATCAGCTCATGAATCAGGGGGTTCCGAGTTTCCCATCCAGAGACCTTTGGATAATCGAGCGCAAGGCCGTCGCGGATAAGCGTGGGTGTTTTGTTTTGATACGGCGTTCCGATCGCATTATTCCGAATCCATCAGTGCTAATGCGATTGACTCTGAAGCATCAGCTGTCCATTGTTGGGATTCACCCTCATTTGAGTTTTTAATGTTTTAGTCTTTTAATTGCTTAAATGGACCGTCTGCTCTATGTGGTTGTAATAATATGAATTCACCATTTGGAAGATAAAGGATTCTGGAAGAATGGCCCGAGAAAGCTCCCTTTTTTCCTAATTCGAGGTCTGAAGCGATAAGATAGCGCTAATTTTCCAGAAATGACTGGCTTTGACATATCTTATAGAATTAGACTTCATTTAAGGCATACAATTGAGGATGCTGGCATTTTAAAACACTAGATGAACAAGGAAAAATGGAATTAGTAAGTGTTAATACTGCAAGATCCAAAGAGAGAGATGATCTCTTTCTATCTGTGTTCCTCCTTTAGTTTTCTTTAACTGGATGTATTACTTTTGGAATAAATATCTAGATAATGCGTTAAAGAGCTACTCCAGCACAGAATCAAAGCTCATTGAGATGATTTAATCTTGAAAGACAGCGTGCCAGCTCCAGTTCAGAGCCTCAGGTCTCAATGGTGCTGTCCTCATATAACTGCACACAGTGTGTGAGTAACAGATGTGGCTTCAGTCCAGTGGGATGGAGGATAAAGAGATGAGATGATAAAGAAACGCTGTTTAACACCTTCATTGGCCATGTACATTTAATTTCATTCTGTTCTCTATTCGAGACTTTTCAATATTTCCCATAGAATAGTAGAAATCACAAAAGTCTTCAGTATCTCTTTTGCTTTCTGCTGCAATGAGATGACATTTTTGCATCAGATTTCTTCTGTTTTTCATTATTGTATTTTTATTTTATTTTATATTTCGTAAAATGTCTTCTCTAAAATATCTGGTCTGTGTTTGTCACAGTTGTTTCAGTTTTACAGTACAGCCTATTTTTACTGTTAACAATATGTCTAAAATAATCAAGCTTATTTATTTCTATTTTTTATTTCTTTTAAGCAAAAGCATGAAGTTCACATTTAAAGGGATAGTGCACTCAAAAATGAAAAGAGGTTGTCAGACTAAAAAAATGATAAAATCGCTATTAAAGTAGCATGCTACCAAATTTACACTTTTGTCTTTCAGAGCAGAAAGCTTTTGGAATGACATAAAGGGAAGTAAATTATGACAATTTTTATTATCTTATAAACTGTCCCATTAGATGAAACTTTTACAGTGTTGTGTTCGCTAAGCTTTGAAAGAGCAACTTCTAAACAATAACATTTTCATCTCGCTTGCCGTTTAGACTTTTTGAGACAAACATATAAAATTTACCCATTAAATACGACGTTCCTTTGGGCTGTTTAATAACACCTCATCACTCATCTTAACATAAATCACACTGATTTATTTTTACACTGTCTCCTGGCTACTGTTTTATACACAAACACAGAGCAGAACGCGTCAGACTCTCGTTCTGGTGTTAATATGAAACAAAGCTGCTTTTGCTGAAAGGTTTTTTCCCTCAATAGTTCAAATCACAAAGTGTGAATTTCACACTTGGATGTGCTTTTGCCCTCCTCAGTAAATTCAAAGTAACTGTTGACCTGCAAATGAGGTAGATGTGTACAATAATGTGTTAGGAACGCAGATTCCTTCTTTAGATGCTTCTAACAAAAACCTCTGACCTGCAAATGTTTTGAAAGACCTGTGTTTTACACACAGGCAGCATATTATTGTTTGAACATGATTAAACTAATAATAATCTCTGTCTTCTGAAAATACCTTTCTTTCAGGTCAGTCTTAAACCTGACCGTTGTCATGGAAATTAGTGCATTTTCATTTTTAGCATGTTGTTTTCTCCTGCCATCATGTTTGCTGTGTAAATGCATTTACTCTGTCACCCGTACGGTATGTACATATGTGTAAACCTTGTGTAGTATGTATGTCCAGGGTACAAAATTATTGTCACCAAGCATCAGTTGCAAGTGAGAATTAGTGGGTAAATTAATAGAATAAGTGGCTGGTAACTTTATAAGAACTGCAACAATGCATAATGGTTTAAATAGCAGGAAAATGTTCATACAAGTGCTGTTTCTTAATTACCTTATTAGAAATAATATGGTCTGTATTTTTCTTGGTGCAGCTCTGGTTAGTGTGCTGAGAGTTAACATGCCCCTTCAGATACTGCACCTGTCAGACTCCCCACCCCCCCAAAACACAAAACACTTACATACATTTAGCAGACACTT
>JAZGTK010021767.1:0-10492 GCA_036877625.1 Ambastaia sidthimunki
TTATCTGATGCGTCCACAGGCCGACCTGAGCTGTAACATCCTGGAGGATTCTGGAATGTTCTACGGCGTGAGCAGCCTTTACGAAAGCTCGGAGAACATGACCATCACCTGCTCCACAAAAGTCTGCTCCTTCGGAAAACAAGTGGTTGAAAAAGTGGAGGTGAGAAATCAACACTAGCTCATATGGCTTAAACAAGGAATTTGATTGGATTAAATGAAGGTCATGAATATGCATAAATATGATAACTTGCTCCGCCTCTAAAATAACATTCCATTTTCGATGACATCATCAGGGCTGTTCCGTTTCAACCAATAGTTGCTTCACTTTATTTAACAAAATCTTTAAGTTAAAATATCTTCATATTATTGAGTTTCAATGTATATTATTAATTTTGCAATATAGGTGGTTTTATTATAAATGTGTGTTTAAGTTGTGTGTAATTGTTTTATTAGTAAAAGTTTTCTTCTCTTTCAGACAGAGTTCGCTCGGTTCGAGAACGGCCGCTTCACGTATACAATCAGTCGGTCTCCCATGTGTGAATATATGATCAACTTCATCCACAAACTCAAACACCTGCCGGAGAAATACATGATGAACAGTGTGCTGGAAAACTTCACCATCCTGTTGGTAAGTGTGTGTGTTTACTGTATATTTACAGACACAATATGGACATACGTGTGTGTGTGTGTGTGTTTACTGTATATTTACAGACACAATATGGACATACGTGTGTGGGTGTGTGTGTGTGTTAACTGTATATTTACAGACACAATATGGACATACGTAAGTGGATATGTACACACACATAAACATTTTGTGTGTGTGTGTGTGTGTGTTAAAATAATGTAATAAAGCAAGACATTTTTATGCAGGTTAGTAGGTTAGTAAAAATTAAAGGCATTAAAGTGGGTGATCAGAGGTTGCCATGACTCCCACAACCCTATAAAATGACCTTGTGACAATAAATTATGAACTGCTTGTTTACAAAGTACGGCTGCAATTCACAGACTGCAGTTTTGGTTGTCTGTTGCTAACGGTGGCGTTTCTGGTGCTGTGGCAGGTGGTGACGAACAGAGACACGCTGGAGACTCTGCTGTGTGTGGCCTGCGTGTTTGAGGTCTCCAACAGCGAACACGGAGCTCAACACCACATCTACAGACTCATCAAAGAATGAAGCTCGTCCAGAAGCTCGTCCAGCCCTCCGCTGGCCAGATAGTAAGAAATAAAGCAACAAGCAGAGACTTTATATTCACTGAGGCTGTAGTCCAGGCAGCTAATGACTAAGAAAAGCCTTTAAATGACTTAACCTCGTTTTGATTGGCTGTGCCTGTGTCAGTCCCGCCCACAAGGCGTTTGTCACATTGTGGGTGTGGTCTAAAATAAACTACATTTATTATTGTTTTTGTCATTTGTGTTTTGATGTTTTAAATGTTATTGTTACGTTCTTTGGATGTTTATATTATTAACCTGATGTTTTTAAACAACGTTGTTTTGTATTGATACAGTGATATTTGTTTTTGTCACACTTAACAGTAGTTTTAAAACACTTATTTTTCACTCGTAGAGAATTAAACGTTTATGAAAGAGTGTGAAATAGATACTGTATTATTTATATAGAACCGCCTGCCTTACACAACACACGCGTGACCTTCAAGACACTAAAACACAACACTTAGAAACAAAAACAACTTAATACAAATTTAAACAGCAAATATTTTAAAATACATGGATGACAAGTTGTATATAAATCAGACGACCAGAAATGTTGAACACAAATCCACATCAGTTTTTTTGTTTATGTTCATGTACGACACCTATAATATATGGTGACAAAAGTTGTGGGTTGTGTCTGTTTGTGTGTCAGTGTTTTCTTTGCATTTATAAAAAACTTGTTTTTCAGATAAATTTGGGAATTTTTGTAGCAAAATCACCAAAGCATAAAAGTGTATCGTGCCTTAATGTTTCCCATCACAGACTCTTATTCTCACGTTTGTATTTTGTCCCGGACACGTGTTTAATCATGTCAGACAGGGTGAAATGAGCCACGTTTCTCTCTTGCACACCAAATAAATTCGCTTTTGTTTTTCCACAGATGCTACAGGTGTTGAAAGTGCCTTTTGTGGTGTTTTCTTTAGCTCAGAAAAGATTTAAAATGTTGACTCAAAGTCATTTTTGGATTATATCACCATAATGCCTTTGACATCTGAATTCTGTTGCAAGCGGAAGGAAAATTAAACCTTATTCTAAGACTGAGAGAATTTAAAAGTGCATTTTCTTGTGTTTTTACATCAGTCAACAGTACAACGTAAATATATGAAACAATGACGTTAAAATTCTTTCTACGCCGTGTAAGAGAAAAGCCACCGATTTCAATGTGATGTATAGCAGATTTTATAGTAGTTTTTGTTCAACCACGTTTAACATGTTTTCAGTAAGAGAATAATTTATCTGCAGAGCACTGAATAGCTTTTTAATAGCTAAATTCTTCTTTCAAATAACTGTTTTCAATTGTGTATTTCCCTTTGATGAAGAGATGACACGAAAGAAAATAAAAATAAACTTTTAGTGTTTGTACCACAAAAGTTTCTGCTTAGATTTTTTATCTTCCCATTTACTCAATATTTAAAAAACAGCATTTTTTTCTTGAACCCTTTAAAATCAAATGTGTAATTTTTGATCAGATCACTAGATGGCGGTGCAGATTAACAAATGCATTTTACTTTTATACAATTTATCGTATTCATGTGTTACCAAAGATACAATTATTATGGTCTGTTAGTAATAGGTGGGGAATACCAGAACTAAACTAGCGGTCTTCTTTACAATTAACCCAAATCTCATGTGAAATTAATATTTTATCATGACATTCATTGGAAACATTTACATGAGATGACATTATACATAAGAAGAGTTAGAAATGTTATTTTCATATATAATATAAAAATACAAGCTATTAAAATTGGAATTAACATTAATTTATGTATATTATGTATAATATGGATCATTTAATGTATGTATAATGTAATAATGTATAAGAAAACCAAAACTGTATAGGCCATCACGATGAATATTGCTTGTTTGGTTATAATTTTATCCATTGTACAGAAGAGAAAACCGATTAAAAACTCTCACCAGGATAAAGCAACGATCAAAACTGCATTAAAATTAGTCCCATCTTGTGGAAATAAACTTGCAATGCAAACCGCATCAAAAAGTGTTTTGCAGAATCAAATGACTGCAGATGATGTTTTTAGATATACAAAAACCAAACAGAAGTTTTTACTTGTAGTCTTATATTAGACTGCTTGCTGTGTCCAAAGTGACTTCTTAGTCTATTAATATGGAGCAAGACACTTTCTCAGAGGTAAAATCTTGTAGCATTAAAGCAGCAAACCAGACAGACAAATAGCTTCATTTGTTGTCGACAGGGGGCGCTGAGTCCTTATATTAGACCCCAATTTGTATAATCAACAGTTGTCAAACGTGTTAAAAAGCCGTCCCACTGTTTTTGCAGTTAAAATATAACATATCCACATTCATCCTGCAGATCTGTGTTTTTAATATTGGTGTTTATAATGCCTGCAACCATCAAAAGCCCAAACAAAATGTAAATTGCTTTAACGACTTACAGCTAAACGTCAAATAAAATCAATGCAATGCGTATTTGTCGCACACGTATTCTCTAGTTTAGATCAATGTATCTTTTCTGCTGTAGTGAAAACACAGCAACTTCCCTTTCAATGAAATTCAAATGTGTGTGCAAGCCCTTTAAATGAAGACACCACTTCCAGCGCAGGTACGACACCTGACAACAAAGACCGAGTAACTCCGGGTTTATTTGCTCTTTATAAGTCAACAAGTTATTAAAATCATCAGATCAGCTCGGAAACAGGGATCTAAGAGATTTTATTAGGGTAAAGTTTGATTGTTTTGGCTGTGTTGTTTTGTTTTGGTGAGCGTGGACCCCTCTCACAGGTCGAGATGGTTTGGTCCAGCCCATCTGTTCTTCTGCAGTGTAATGAGGATTGAAGCAGATTGAGACTCTTTGGGTCGTAATGGCTTCAACACAAGTTTTGCTGTTTGGTTAAAGCTCTTCGGTCTTTTTTTGAGGAACACACTTGACGTTCAGGCAGTATTTTCTAATGTAAGATACTCGTTGGATGAGCTCAAGATGTTTCAGGGATGTGTAACTTCAGTGGAGATCCAGTCCTGGTGGGAAGTGCCGGCTGTTGCCCACTTTTGCTCTCTGTTCAGGACGGCCTTTCATTTACCAGACTTTGAAATCGAGGTAATTTATCTCTGTTTCATGGTTTATTTTGGTTTATAGTTGCCACTTCTGAGTCGACAACAGCAGATTCGTGCTGGCCATGTTCTCCAACCACCTGCCTCCATGTTCTCCAGATAACCAGTTTACACAATGAGTTTAATCGGACTTCAACCTGTGCCACTGAGTCTCTAGTAATGTTATTATTAGAATAAAACGAGTTGTTTGGTTTGTATAATAACAGGACTAAACTGTCTGACCAGAGGTCTAACCAAAATATAGTGACTTCTGCGTTTTTGATCTGTACATCAAAATTCTCTTTAATGTTCAAAACTTGTTTGTTTGGCATCGTTTGTGTTTGTTCTGAGTTACGTGATAGTATCAACAACATCTGGCAACTTTGTCTTGTTTGTTTTATAACCTCCAGATCTTTTACAAACGTTGTAACATCTCAGTTTATATAATGTTTTTGGCGTTAAAATGAGCTTAACATTGACTTTTTGCTGTTGTTAAGATTTTACACGGCGAGTGGCATCAGATAAGATTTACTCGTAAACTTTGGCTTCATGAACTCGGTTTCCTGTTTTTCCTTTTGTTGTGAATACGATGACCGTGTTTATTGTAGGATCACAGACTGGCTTCGAGTTGGTCATTGTGTTGTGTTATTGACCTGCTGTCTTCACAACAATGGCTTTAATTCATCACAAATAATGAACTTTGTCATCGATCATGCCCAGATCCGATACGCATGTAACCCATGAACACTTACATAACTCAAGTGTCCTTGTTTACCGCGATCATATCCAATGATTTCCCATAAATAAGGAATAACATGGGAGCTGTTGGAGGGTTTATTTGTGACTCCATGTACATCGTTTAAAGGGCTGAGAAATTGCAAAGACAAGTCATCAAACTCTTGGTCCGCCAAGATGGTCCGCAAACCGAGCGTTCAGTTTCTTGCGTGCGCGCTTTGGGGATCTTATGTAACGCGGCGATTACAGATTAAAGGTTTTACATTCAGTCATCGACCGTTTCACGATTGCATCTCAATTGCATTCATGTCCAAGGTCATTCAAAAACACACAAAAGCTCTCGTTCCCACTTTACTGCCCTGGTGACTTTGCAGACGGGTGTGAATGGGGCGCAAGACGCGACTGTGAATAATCCAGTGGGTTGTTTTTTATCTCGTAATTGAGACGTTTTTCCAAGTCATTGATCCAAATTGTTATTGTTATCCATGCAGAATATTTCCCATCATCTCCACTTATCAAAGCTGTGATGTTTATGTGATTTATATCATTTATATAATATCAATAAAGTC
Source organism: Ambastaia sidthimunki (assembly GCA_036877625.1). Classification (NCBI taxonomy): domain Eukaryota; kingdom Metazoa; phylum Chordata; class Actinopteri; order Cypriniformes; family Botiidae; genus Ambastaia; species Ambastaia sidthimunki. The sequence continues at coordinate 5,587 of JAZGTK010021767.1, forward strand.
TGATGTGTTTATACTAAGTTATATTTATGGTGCCATTTCACATTCAGCATTTTTTCTTAGTCAAATTGTTATTGCTTAGTAATTATTTCATAATCATGAAATATAACAAACACAAATTGATAGAAAAGTCATCCAAGCAGATTTCTCAGCCACTTATTCACTAACAGATGAACCTCTCTGTGGTAATGCTCAAGAATAGATGACTAGTTAGAAGATTCGTTTTTGTGTAGTTCATCTGTCTTGCCACAGTTGACTCTGGATTTGTTATTGTCAGGGAGATGTCATCCATTCTCACCTGTTGAGGATATAATTTGGTAGTTACAGTATAATTTTCCTTAACCTGTGATATACCCTAAACTAAACAAGTGACCAAAAAATATATGTTTTGGTCATGATTGTCACGGTTACACCAAACTTTGTGCATGAAACACGGTGGATATTGCAAATGCAACAATCCTTTATGAAGTCTAAGGTCTTGCTCATCTTCTTGTCTTCTGAGAATCCGTATCTGAATAAAGATTCTTCTTGGCAAGCTGACAAAACGGCTCCTTGCACATTGTTCCTTGGTTACACTTCAGTCACAATCCGTATTCCTTCCCTATATGAGAAGTGCACTACAGGAAGAGGCCACACTTGCCTCTCGCTGCCTTTTGTCCGTGTGAAGCACGCTTAATTTCCTAGCAGTGTGGCTGTGAAACGAGCCCTGAAATTCCACCGTTCCTGGGGGAGGCTGATTCCTTCAGGAACTGAGTTCTTCCACCCCTTTATGCATGCTCACAGCCAGAGGGCTAAGCCTGCTGACCGGACACAGAGGATGAGCGTTGGTGTGATGTGTCTTGTCTGTTTTCATATGTCTTCATTAGCTCTTTGATGTCTAGAAAGTGGGTGGAGAATTGATCTGTGGGTATTTGGTCTAAGCCTATATCTCAGCAGAAAATGAGAGTGGGACTTAATTTAAGTTTCTGAATTGATTACATCTGGTGGGCAAAGTCAGCAACATGGACAGCTGGAGAAAGACAACCTCATTACTGATTAATCCTGAGTTCATCATGTTTTTTATAGAGCTGATTATCAAAAGCACATCTTGTTTGAAATCAGTTCTTTTGTTACATTTGTAGTAATTTCTATTGCTTGTTGAATTAGTTGTTTTGTGGCTGCTGTGCTACTGTCTGTTCATTTTGTAACCCCAAAAAAGTTACAGATTGCATCTTTAATGACAGTCTGTCCTTTACGAGTTTATGGTTCAGATTCCTCATGCACCCCTAATTAACTCTCATCTCTATCAGAGATCATGCAGGTCATTGTTAACGAGCTCCAGTCTCTGTCAGGCTTGAGCTTCTAATGTAGTATGTCCACATGTTCACTGACAGATGCTTGTTTTAATTATTTTTATATGGCTGTTATTATTTTGACCCCTTCCTTTTCTTCCTTGTCTCACTTCAACTGCCAGTTACTCTCTGTCCTCCACCCATCCTGAGGTAGAGTGTTCTTCCACTATTGAATAGCACATTCAAGGTTCTGCTTGCAAACTCTGGCTCCATCATTGGCCCTGGCATGGGCATGACTAAATCACAGATGGTGGGTCTTTCATTGTGTCTACAGAGATGATCGTAACTGGGTGCTGCAATTTATCTGGAGCTCTTTTTTTACTGGGCCTTACGTCGTATGACTGTAAAGAGATTTAATCTCAAAGGGGCCTGGTGTAGAAATACAAGCTCATGTTTTGAACAGCAGATGGATTATTATGAGGAAAATGGATTCGCTGTCGTTTTGCTCCGACACTGGGTGTTGGTCGTAAAGGATAGTTGTGAGTGTGTACGTTGATGTACATTGATGTATCTGTAAAGCCTGTGTTGAATTAGGGGCTTTGATGTGAGATGGGCTAACTCTTGGTAGAGCTCCTGTGGTTTGTATGAGGAGGAAGTGAGCTTTAGTTGTATGATTTGCACCATCAGAAACTGATGGGTCAGCAAGACTTCTTTTAGACCCCAGATGCTGTGACTTGAAAAGGGTCTCTCTTACCCACCTGCATCTTCAAGATGTTAAATGACAAAAGTGATGATGTCATGTGCATGCATTTTATCTGTACAGTCTATAGGTATGAGCAGTACATGCTCAGTTGCGTGCATGCTGCTATCACTATAGAAATTAAATGCGAGTATAATCTATTTAGCAGGAAAGCATAGCTTTCTTTACAAAGTGATATCACAAGCTACTTGCCTGGCATGTATAATCATCATTTCTAGTTGTTTCTGTGGATCTGTGTGAAGGCAGATCGATTTGACAACATCATCCTGTCTGTGTATGTGTAACTTCTCTAAAGCACAAAAGAGAAACTTAGGTTTCCCACAACATCATTGTCGTGTAAACATAGCAAGCCGCCATAACATCCACACTGTGAAAACAAACTCTCCTCCCCCACATCTGATTGACAGGTGAGGGCAGAAGTAAATGTATCAGATGGTTTCAAGCAGGGAGGGGGGGTGTTTGTGAGGCTTGTACTCTGTGGTGTTTGTTTCAGCTGCCTCCATTGTTGTATCACTCCATGGTTCCCAATGCCTGTCTCCAGTTAGAGGCTGCCTCAACACACACGGTGCTCTGAGGGAAGTTAAAATTTAAACTGAATTGTGAAGCTCCACTGTGATCCTAGTTTCATGCAAGACCCTTTTAGACTGTGACTGTCAGGTGTTCAGCAGAGCAAGATGGTGTTGTTGGCTCATGACAGCATTGTGCAAGAACCGGTTATTAGCTCATAAGAACATGATGGGGAAATTTGCTTTTCAGTGTGTCCCCAGCTAGCAATTTTAGGTTGTAAGATCGTTTCCCTAACATTTCCCTAACAATTGTTATTGCCTGGTTATAGGAATGTTAATCAGAAATTTAATTCTCCAATGTTTTTAAAACATTCCACTAGCTACTTAAAAATAACATTTTTGATATGATATATAATATTAAAAAGTTAATAACGAATAAACTAAAATATACGAGAAATACAAGAAAATGTTTTTAATAAAACTGAAAAAAATAGAGAATGCCAACGTTCTGAGAATGTTCCTATTTAGCTGGGTCATCAGTGAGTGTGTCTCTCCCCCTGCAGACAGCTGAGTAGGTGGGGGTGGCAGTCAAGGGGGGAACTTCACCCCCTAGCCCCACAGAAGAGTTGGATGTTTGGGGTTGGGGGATGCAGTCTACGCAGAAGACACGAGGGACCCTCAGCCTAGAGCAGACAGCAATGAAAAAAATGTGCACGTGTTAGAATGTGTATTTAGGTTGGGTATTTATGTACATTAAGAGACTAGTAGATCAGTTTAATGTAACCCAAAGTGTTTTTTTGACTTAGTATAGTTCTCTAGTAAAGATAAACCAACTATATTACCTCATGTATCCAGCTCAATTTAGTTGTACTTTCCCTGCCAGTCTGGCTCTGTTAATGATCCATGCACATGCCTATTGTTACACCCAGTTGTATTGTCCAACATCCTGTTGCAAGACCACCAAGTGAAGGCTATGCAAGACACTGGGTCAGCAAAGGGTTTTTGTTGAGGCCTTTGTGAGGAGACTCAGTTTCCTGGAGTTAATGATCCCCACCAGTGTGGTGATCTTCAACTCAGGATGCCATCCATCCATGACCACTTCGTTGCGCCTGGCCATGACATTTAGATAAGTTGCCCAGCTCTGCTGTCTAACTTTCTCTGTTCTTGACCCTTCCTGAAATTTGGCTGGTGTACTGATATAAATGTATATGATGAATGCACTGTAAGTCGCTTTGGATGAAAGCGTCTGCCAGAGCCTTAAATGTAAAATGTAAGTTTTTTTAAGATCGCTTTCTGTTTATGCTCCAGCTGACACTGGGCTCCTGGTTTCCATGCTTCTCCACAGTCAGGAGGTGTGAGTTGATCCTCTGTGACCCTGTGCTCTCCACCATTTCTCTAGAGAGAGGCTGCAATCTGCAGCTTGAGTGGATCTTACAATGAATAGATGAGCTGCTTCTCTTGCCCTTGCAGACCTTGCAGAAGAAAGCAAACAGAGCTCTAAATCACTAAGATCCTTATGATGGCACATCAAGGAAAGTGTACTGGTGATGAAGCATTGGACATTTACATACTTGCTTTGCTGGTCTTCCTTCAAAGGACATTGCACATTCTGAGGAGAGCAGTGCATGCTGGGGCAGGTTGTGTCGGGTCAGTGAAAGGAGGCATCTGCTAGCCGTAGCAGTAGCTTTGGGCTCATGCTGTCCTTTCAGTACACTGAAGTGTGCAGTTGCATTTACTGCCGCTTCAAAAACCCTCAATGGCTGGTATACAATGGTAGAAGAAGGGGGTGAAGGTTAAACTTGAACCTTACTTCCATCTTCTGGGTAAAAGCTTTACAGAAAACCTGGAGATAGTGTTGTTGTGTGTGCGTATGTAAAAAGTCTGTAGGTATGCTTTGTAGCGCTGTGACCTCACATTTTAAAAGATTAATTTTAAAGAGACGCCACAAAGCCAAAAGCATCAAGCATTAAAAACATCAAGATAGACAAATAAAGCTGATGTTTTTTCTTTTTCAGTGGTTCATAAAAGCATCCGCTAGTTAAATTCAACACTGCTTAACCTCGTCCCTCCTGCTGTTTACTGTTTGTTAGGAACTTGAGCAAGCACTACTGAATCAAGACCAAGACTTCCTCTCAGACCTCCTCTGCTCCCTGCTGCAAGGATGTTACCAGCGCAAAGACATCACGTACGTTACCCTCCTCATCATCTCGAGCCGCTCTGAAGGAACAATAATTGAATGTACAACGGCTGCACGATATTGAAAGGAAAATGTCAAATGCGATAACTTGCCAATTAATGCGTCAAGCAGTATTCAGTGAAATAATGCTTTAATTTTAGAAATTCAATTTAGTGATGCAGTTTGTAACTTTTTT
>JAZGTK010021768.1:0-10492 GCA_036877625.1 Ambastaia sidthimunki
GTTTATTTTGTAATGCATTAAATACAGGGATTGTCTGCATAGAAAGTGTGTAAAATTTATGCTGACAGATCTAATTGGCACTTTAAAGAAATGACACAACTCTATTTCAGCACTGTATTTCAGTCCGTTCTTTTCAGGCAGCGAGTCACACGTCTCCAGGATTTACTTGCACTTCAACAGGCTAAAAAAGTTAACAAAAACACAGTTGGAAAACCAACCAGAATCCCGGGAACATTCTCAGCTTTCATGTGGAGCTGGCGTGAATCAGCAGCGGCCTGAGTGACAGCCGAAAGCAAGCGGAATTCTTTCCTCTTTGTTTTGTGTGGCTGTTGTTTCTTTCCCTGCCTGTGGAGCTTATTTTGGTTGGTTCGCTCCGAGGCCTGTGTGCGGTTTGTCAGCTGAATCTCTTCCCGACCTGTGTCCTTTCTTCTCCTGCCAGGAAACTTTTATCGCCAGGAGAAGAAAGGAGAGCGCTTAGTCTTCCTAACTCCAGAGGTGCGGCGGGAAGCGCGGAAGGAAGCTCCGCTCGGTCTCTGGCTGATCGCTGATCTTGTTCTTTATCTCTCGCTCCTGTGTGTCTGCGGCGTCTGTTCTTCAGAGCAACGGTAAAGACGGTTGATATTGTGTGAGATTGTGAGTCATCTGAGGCAGATGAGACCGCAGCTTCAGCAGTCAACAACAGCAGCAAGTGAATTAAGTTTATGTAGAAGAGTTGTGCTACCCTCACGTATAACCTCTTTTAATTTGCTCATCTATAGTGGGAATATGAACATATGTATGCATTCATATACAGTACACAAAACAAAGTGTCTCACACTTCTTACCTGTCTCACTCTCCATCTACCCCTCTAGTTTCACTCTCTTTGCTTTCTCTACCTGTCTTACCCTTTACCTCGCACCTCCTCCTCTTTTGGCCTGTCTCACTCTTTTCTAGCTACCTCATCTAGTCACCTCCTTCCGTCTTTGCCCGCCTCTCTCTCTTTATCTCTCTCTACCCGAGTCAAACTCAGTATTCAGTATTCAACAGTTTCTGGCAGTACTTCACAGCACGAGCATGCTCACATTAACAAACACGCCGTTTATGTAAAAAATAAAATGGTACAACTTGTTTCACTATTTATACAAATGTTCCTAAGCATTTCATGCCTGTTGCATGTTGTTATTTTCTGGTAGGTGGTCTTGTCCCACTTTATCTGTCTCACCCACTCTCTAATCATCTCCCTCTCTATCTCTCTCTCTCTGCCTGGCTTACTCTCTCACTGTCTCTCCACCCGTCTCACCGTCTCTCTTCATGTTGTAGTTTGGATCCAGTTTGTGGATATGCACAGGATGCTACAGTCTACATTTAAGTGACTCCGCCCCTCTCCTCACATTCCCTCTGCTTGACTATCACACCTAAATCTCATCCCAGAAAATCAATTTTCTTTTCTGTCAAATTTCATCTCCCCTCCGCCTGCGCCCAGACACGGTCCTTCTCTCTCTCTCTCTCTCTCTTTCTCTCAGTTAAAGGAAAGCGCTGACACTCTAAGAGTCTCTGCCGTCTCTGTCAGCTATTTTATTTGTTTCAGATGGTCTGGAGGAAACACTGAGAGAGCTTTTTTCTCCTCATCTCCATGTTTTTCAATCTGCTCCTTCACCTCTCGCTCTAGCGTGTGTCTGCTCCTTTCATCTCGCTCAACCTCCTGTCCTTCAGTGTATCTGTTCATCTGCCTCTTTGTTCTGATGGTGATTGCCGATAATGGCTAAATGCTAATTCTGCAATCGATGAAATGATTAGCAAATGAATCGGTGAATTACAATAAGTACAAACGCAGAGAGAAGAAACCCAGACAGATTAACTGCAGCTCAGACACTCTGGCTTTTTGCTCTTCATGCCGTTTGTGTGTGTGTGTGTGTGTGCAGGGCAAGAATATTAGAGATTCTTAGCTGGTTTTGCTTCAGGACTCAGATTTTAGGGGTGAAAAATTACTAATTGTACAACCCAAACCCAATATGTCCACTAAAATGTATTGATAACATAAGTGTCTATTAATATAATTTTTTTTGTATTTTAACAACTTACCAATAATTTACTTTTGCTTTTCTATCACCTATCGTCTCTGTTCGAAACATAAATTGCAGGTTACTCTACATACTTTTCTTTATACGTATGTTGAAGTCAAATGAAGAGGACTCGACAGCTCAAATTATAATATTATAATATTATATATAACTCCATTATTATAAACTTAATGATGTAAATCAAAATAAGGTAAGAAAATCGTTTTGAACACTTTTCTGTTATGTACATGCTCAGTAACTATTTTTTGTTTATTTTTAACCACACAAGTTATGCATTGCAGCTTTAAGCAATGTTTTACCTGATCTCCTAACTAGCAGAATAGAAAAACTGACCCATATTTTGGTCTCAACCCACCAGTTGAAATTCACTGGTGCAAAGTGTTCTGCACCAGTAGGTGGCAATGTTGAGTTAAACCCTATAGCATGAAGTGACAAGCGTTCAGCAGGAAAGAGATGGAAAGAGACAAGCCTAGAGAGGGTGAGAGGAGGAAGAGAGCGGAAAACGATGGCTGGCTCGACAGTCACTAACGTTGGCACCCAAAATGAACGGTTGTTTTAGCACAGGACGCGATCTTCCTTTCTGCCTTCACGCACAAACAGAAATTGTGCACAACATCAAACTGTCTGCAGTTCTGTGCATATGTGTGCGTGTGTGTGCAATTCCAGAACCAGAGGTGCCTGTACACGCACACACACACACTCACACACACACACACACACACACACACACACACACATGCACACACACACATGAATATTCACTGAAGGGCTCAGTCAGTTTGCAAGGAAATATGTATGATTAAAAATGTATAAATCAATGCATAATATGTACGTGTTGATGTATAATTCACCTGCAAAAACTGATGGAAGGTGTCTTGCTCGTGAACACATTTAAACCTTAGGTGTGCATTTTTTTCTGTTATAACAGTTTCTTCTATCCGTTCTTAATATGTAGAGAAATCATAGGTTTATTTTGATGGAAAGTTTTAAGAGTGTGGTGCTCAAAATACTTTTGAGCATATTTGTTTGAGCATTGTTTGAGCATATTTGACTAGTCCAACATACCAAAACATGCCAACTCAACCAATCTTAGTTTGGCTAACTGTTTGTCAGACCAATAGCAGGCAAAGGAAGTGTTTAGATTTTAGATGTTTTGCTTCATTTTATGATGCTAGTGAAGCAGAAATGACACCCTTCAATTTTAAAGAGGTGTTTCTAAATATCTGTGCGTCTTGATCTGTGGAACTCACATAAATCTACTGGAGAACTTGCATGAGTAAAACAGATGTGTTTATTTGCTTGTGTGTGTTGGCTTGTATCGTGGTTATACAGTGGCAGATGTTTGTGGCTGGAATGTTCCAGAATTCACAATGTTGTTTGGGCTGACAAGCCAGGAGTCCTGCTACAAGGTTACCTTGGACAGAGAGAAGAGAGGGACGGATAGAGGAACAGAGAGATGCGCTGGGGGACCAATGAAAAGACAGGGAGAGAGAGAAGCTATGCGCATGCATCTGTGAGCGAGGTGGGAGAGAGACGTGTGAAGACGGCCTCCTGAAATCGAGTTTTAAGGTTGTCCTCAAGGTAAATGTACGTGAGTGAGTCCTGGAGAAAGCTCCTGGCAGTATTTGTCTGTTTATTTGTGTGCATGACCGAGAGACAGAGGAAAAGAGAAAAAGAGAGAGAGCCCGTATGTGCATATTGAGGCAGGGTTGGCAGAATAGCTCTCTATGATTCAACTGCACCTGTCAGCACCGATTAGACCTCTGTGACCACACACACCATTAGTTATAAGCAGGTGGCAGGTTTCTCTCTGGTAGAGGGGGCCCATATGCCTGTGTACTATACTGGTGTTGGCTGAACTGTTTCGGGGCCGAACGGAAAGTAAGTCACATGCGAGTGCACACCCAAGTTCAACCTCATTCTGAGACATGACTATAAATAACACACATCAGGTATACAATCATACACACACATTTGATTTTTCAGGAATCTCTCATTCGGAGCACAGGTGCATTCTCTCTCTCTCTCTCTCTCTCTCTCTGTCTCTCTATACATATATATATATATATTCTATATTATTTTATATATTAAAAAACAGTCAAAGATATTGAGGCCTTGGTGGCCCCTTGACTGAGATTAGATTAAATAAATCTGTTGCTTTATCCTTTAGTCATTTATGCATTTGGCAGACAGTTTTATCCAAAACAACTTACAGTGTACGTATGTTCCCTGGGATTCGAACCAACAACCTTTAGCGCTGCTAATGCAATGCTCTACCTGTTGAGCTACAACACTGCATGTTTAGTCGCATGTTCTGCTAATTGAATCTATTTCAGAACCCATTGCAATGGATTTAAACAGAGAAAAAGGTTGTGTCTTATTGACTGAAAGTGAAATCAAATTAGAGAAAAATATTAAATACACAAACAAGGGGCAGCGATGAATGAATAACGGGCTCAATTATGCAACAGGCCAGTGCGCATAATTCTCAACTACAATCTCAAGACTATACATAAGCAGTATTACTCTCTAAAATGTTAAATATGAAGTGAACATGAGAAAGTAGATGTCTTTATATCTGCTTATCATAAAGAAAACATGCACTTATTTCCCAGCAGATGTTATATATGAGGCTGGGCGCTCGAATGTGTTTCTCTGTAGGCATGCAAATATATTTTTCATAAAGAATCACCCCCCGTCTCTACATCCTCTATTTATACTTTTCTATCCACTGAAAGTTTTTTTAAACAGCCGTCACACAAACATCATTATATACAGACACACTGATTCCAGAATCCACACCGTTCACCTGCATGCATCTACAATACTAATCTATAATTCACCTTTAATGCCTTCTAGAGACCAAACTGTAGAAAATAAGCATGTTTTCTCACTATTGGAAACATTGTCAAAGGCAAAACATGATTCATTAATTGCAAAAGGTTGTTTAGGGGCTGGGTTGGGGTTTGTTTGCAATAATTATAACTACCTTAACTAATAAACAGTGAGAGTTAACAGAAGATGTTAAAAAACTTGTAAGATGTAAGTGTGTGTGTGTGAGACATTGATTTCTCCTTTGGCAGGCACTTTCTTGAAATTTCAGTTTCCATTTTGTAGAAGTTTCCCATGCAAAGATTTGTCAGATCAGCAAACAACAAAAAGTAGGAAAAATGTTTTTTGACTCACTTGGCAATTGCATTTTCAACAGATAGCTTGAGCTCTCAAAAATCATTTCTGGCAGTGTGTGAGTGTGTGTGTCTGCATGCGAGTATCCTTGAGCTGAGGGACACACTCCCGGGTCACCTCCCTAACAGACTACAACACACAGCAGAAACCAGGACATCCAATCTCTCCATCCACACACACCTCTTCACTCAACACATCACACAATTACACAGCCATAATTAGAGCGCAAAAGAGACCTCATATTACTTAAAAGGTAATTTTCCCTTACCTTATTTTTGTGGTCTCCCTTGGCCTCCATAATAAACGCATATTAACTGTTCTAATTTACCACTAAATTAACAAGACTGACCTCAATTAGGATACTAATTGTAAGCTGAAACTATCCTGGATGGTATTTGTAATTGGTTTACAAATCTTGCAGCACAAAAAAAAGAAACCCTTACTAGCTTCTTCCTACATCTAAGGCACTAACATGGTGAATTAGCGTTTTTCTGTCTTGCTCAAAATTTATATCTGTCTTCTTTCTGTTCCTGTCACAATGAAACACAATGGTTTCCTCAGTCTATGAAGGCTCTTATTAAAGGGGTCCTATTCTACATATTTTAAGATTGTCCTCAGAAGTTTAAGGTCTTCATTATGACTATTTTCCATTTCTCTAATCCTTAGAATTGAGAAGGATGTTTGTGCTACTGTTCCTATGACTTCTATATGCAAATGACCTCTGCTTTGATTGGCTAACCTTCACATACTGCAGTGTTCACATCCGCTCTGCTCCAAATCCTAGAAATCTGCCTATGGAGAACCACAGGTTCCTGACTACCCTGCTACACAGGCTGCTGGAAAAGTTAACCAGGTGTCTTAATTATGCTGTCTTCTAAGACACCTAATATTAGCCAAATTCTAAGGCAGCGTCACATTCATCTTTTGTGAAGAGGCCAATCCCAGAATGCATTGGAACAAGCTCATTAAAAAATCCAAGATGGCGGATGAAGCATTTGACAATTGACATTAAACAATTCAGTAATAAAATGTATGCATTAAAATATTAGTATTAGTATAAGTAAAAACATACTATTTTACCCAATTTGTGTGACGTACATTACGATCATGCTTATTAAGATATAAACATTGTTTCTCTTGCGTTGCCTGTACTAAACCCAGCTGATGTTTTCTAAAGGTTTTCTCAAAGGTATCATAAAACAATTTTGTAGTTAGAAAACATGTTTAAATAACATTCTTAGAATTAAATAAAAGCATTAATACAATGTCTAAAAAACTGGATGTTTCCCAACATTAGGGAAATGCTCTTACAACCTAAAAATGCTAGATGGGAAAATCAAGTTGAATCAACAATATGCACTTTGCATGTGGACCACTATATGTATAACATGGAGTTGTTGCTTCTGTAGAGCGTTTCAAATCATTCTATTTTAATGAGAAAGCTACCATAAAAGACAGCTGCCTATGTGGGCAACAGGCAGCTCACAAAGTTTTAGAGCTGAGAATTGTTATGCATCAGGGCTGAATATATTCAAGTTGCTAAATATGCTTAGCATTGAGAACATTACATATTACATCAAACTCTTGTATTTCAAAAGAGCAAGAGAAATCTATAATCTATTATATTATGAGATATGTGTGGGGCCGAGGGCCCACATGCCAGCTGACATCAGGCTAACGAACACAGATGACGTCCCCAAAGAAGTCATTTCTGCAATAACAGCTCAGTTGGGCGAGATCAGAAGGGTGTTTAAATGTGTGTGTGTTTGTGTGAAATGGCTTGTTTGTGTGTTTATGGAGTTGGGCTTGGAAAAGGGTGAGACTGCAGGGTAAAGCCACAGAAAACGAGAAGCCAGGTCAAAGGGTTTTGAAGTTCAACTACAAAGCACAGAAAGATCCCCGTGGGCACTGAGTACATATGTGTGTGTTTCATTAGAGTCTTGGTCTCTGTCCCTTGGGAAAGGGGGAAGTTCAAATACACTAGTAATGAGTGAAGAAGCCATCAGTAGCATCCTAATCCATCAGAGAAACACACACACACACACACACACGCACCCTCCAGGGGCCCAGCTCAACTAAATGATGCAACCGAAAGCTCACCGTCTACACTACAAAGGTTAAAGTCACAGGTTGTTTGTCCCTCGTCCTTCAGAACACAAAGATGCACAAAACCTTTAATTCATATACACAGTAAAATACACTGGATGAAAATGTATTCGCTGAATCTCATGAAAAAGCATCCCTAGGTGACATTTTATCCCCAAAAATAATAGAAATAGATATATATTTTACATTAAAATATTGAGCACACATTACACCCCCTAAGAAACATGAGATTTAAGTTGTTTTGGATTTTAGAGTTTAGGATTAATGTTTAATAAATGTTTGATTTATTCAGCATAAATTAAATGTAAAAGACATGTTACCAAAATGTAGAAACACTTAATAATTACAGTAATGAGAAATTAGACTTTTTTGCTTTACAGTAAAGAGCACTGGAGGGGACATCTGTCTTCCCGTGATTAAAATAATGTCACCAAGTACAAAAGTTTTACAGGCACTAAAAATAGGCTCAGTTTTAAGCAAAACATTATTTCCTGTTTCTTTCTTTTCATTTTGAAGTGTAATATGACTGAAATGTTGCTGACAGATTCTACAAAACTCAAAACCAGAGAGTCATTCTGAAACATCCCATAATAAAGCTCAAAGCTGATCAGAGAGCAGGAATGGGATGAGGAATGGCTTTTGCAAACCGCTCATCAACACAAACAGAAGAAGATTGTGGCTGTACGTGGCGTGTGTGAGTGTGTGTGAGTGTGTGTTGTGTCTAGAGGCTCATCCATTCACATTAGTGACAGGAAATGAGAGGCAGCTGAAATCACAAGCCAGATCAATGACACACACAGATAGACACACCCGGCCTGTCTCTCTGTCTTCATTATGGCTGCCTCTCTCTCTCTCTCTCTCTCTCTCTCTCATTCTCTCTCTCATTCTCTCTCTCATTCTCTCTCTCTCTGCTGCGTGTCTGTCTTACATTGTGATGCATCTCAGATCTGTCTCCAGTACTCAGGTGCATCCCATGTAACACTTTTAGGTTGTAATAATGTTTCCCGTAACAATTCCATTATGTAACAAAATAATAAAAATGTTATTTTTAACGTCTGTTATAGGAATGCTCAAAATGTCTGTATTTATATAATTGCTTGGTTATAAGAACGTTTAAAATTCTGTAACATTTTTAAAATGATTCATCAACCACGTAAGAATGATGTTTTTGATATATAAGATATATACTGTTAAAAACATTCTAAGAGTATTACTGCAAGAACACTTTTGATAACTTTGGAAGAACTTTTACAGAGAACGTTAGCCAATGTTCTGAGAACATTTCCTGTTAGCTGGGACAGCGCATGTGACATTAAACCTGCATCTCTTTATTTATTGTTCTATTATGTATAAGTTATGCCCTACTTTTGGTCTTTCTGAATGTTGTTTCTTGTCAGATTAGCTTGTGTCTGATTACGTGAGTGGGTTTACATGTCTGCTAGTACTGCGTCACAGTCATAAAATATTTAGCTTTGTTTGCCGCTTGTTTGTCTCTTTCTTTCTAGTTTATAAAAACTCACGCCTGGCTTACGCACTCGCCACATGCGGCGTCATCGATTACAGATATCAGCGAATGCGGCCGCCTCAAATCACGTCGCTGATTATCAGCAGTTCGCTATGGCGTGCTAAAATCAATTTAATGCCTTTAAGAGGCTCATTTAATGTGGGTCGGAGGGGTCATCGCTGACGACTGTTGGGTTTGTCTTTTTTCTAAGAGGCCCTTGATCTGTTGGAAGTCACCATTCAGTCGATGCTGGAGGTTAGATAAAGAGATGAAAGAGTTGGTTTTGAAAGACCTGGCAGTTCGACAGAAACAGACGCAGGGACAGACATGAAAAGAAGTGAGAGACAGCTGTTGGACGTTCAGCAGTGGACAGTGCAGGGTCAGCCAGAGCGGTGGAGGATGTGTACTGACGGACCAGAGCCTGCTGCTTACATTAGCGCTGGACCTGGCCACCGAGCCAGAAATGAAATGCATCAATCAAAACTGACAAGGACGAAGATGAACAGAGGAGAAGATGAGAGCTGAAAGCCGTCCTCACTCTTTGGAAAGATCCAGCGTGTAGTGAGTAGAAGGACCCCCCTCCCCTTACTTCTCTCCAAGTGAACTTGTGTTCTTGTACCCTTGGTGTGACTTTTCTTGACCTACCACAGTCTGCTGAGAGTCGCCAGCTTCCAGACTACAACTCCTGCTGCTCCTGAAGCAGGAATACCGAACGGGCCATATGCTTCCTGCTCTATATGTACCATATGTTGGCACTGTGTCAAAGTCCAGCTTCCCCTTTTCCTCACTGTCTCCATGTCCCTCATGACTGCCATAAGATGACATGCTCAGGTCACTCTAGAGTCACAATGACAATATGGAATAAAAGCTGTTGTTGTTTAGCACACACACACATGCACGCACACACACACACACTATACACAAGTCTCTTCCTGCTGTTTGTAACTTAAAGGCAACACAAATTCAAAATTAGCCACATTAACTTAATAAATGTATCTGGTTTTATTGTGCATGAAATTTCATGCATTTAAGAGCCACTAAAAATAATTGGGCACAGGCAAAACATCTGCTGTGATATAATGAAAAGTGTAAAAGAATGTATTTCATCTGAATACATGAATACATACACTACATCTAAATGGCCATCAATGGAGAAAGATGCTCTCTGAGCCCAGATGGTGTAGTTATGTAGTCCAGTAATGATGAAGCGTCAAAGTGTAATAACTTTTCTGCCTTTAAAATGACTCTTACTCTGATGTAACCAAAGCAACGTGTTTAATTTAAGTAGAATAAAAACCTTAACAAAAATAAAATAGTTAGTTCTTGCAGTAATGTCAGTAGAACATTACATTGTGAACATTGTGTTTTTGCCATATATATCAAAAACCTTATTCTTAAGTTGTTAGTGGAACATTTTAAAAACGTTTGAACAGTGTTCTTATAACCAAGCAATCATTTTAAGACAACTTTTGAAGGCCCCTAGAACACTTAAAAAACATTTTTGTAACTTAAGGTGAATGCTAGGAAAATGCTCTTACAACCTAAAATTGCTGGTAATGCATAAAACTAAATCTATATTATTTATAACCGAATATTCTCTGTCACTTAAAATGCAAAAAATATGCAATGCTTAAA
>JAZGTK010021771.1:0-10491 GCA_036877625.1 Ambastaia sidthimunki
TGTTGCACATTGAAAATTTACTGTTTGATTTATGTTTGGGATAACTCGGCTATGATGGATGAAAATCTTCTGAATTGTCACAGAATCAGTCATAGCAAAGTTAATTTTTAGGCAATTTAAATGAAAATATTTCTATTCATCCTGATATTGTTAATAAATAAACATACCAGAATGTGTTCAGTTCCTTTTTTTGTAAACAGTTTCTTTGGTACAGATTGGTACTGTTATTGCCCTGCATAGTGTTTTGTCATTTGTTTAGAGTAGGCAGAACTCATATTTGTGTAGGCATGTCCGAGCAATTGTGTACATGTGCTGAGTTCGTTACTAAGTTACTATCTTGTAATGCACTTCTAACTATTAACATTGTGTTCTGAAAACATGTTTTAAGCATGTCAGACAAAAGAAGTGTATATCTAAGAGTTATTACAGCAAAATCAGCTTTAATTAAATATGAAACCCATCAGAACACATCCTCAAGTAAGGAAACTACAATTCAGGCCACATAACAGCTAAACATTATCTGAATTAAATCAGATAATGAGTTTTTCTTATACGTGCTCATTGTTACTTTTTTAATTTGAGAAAGTTTGAGAACTCAACCCTTGAGAAATCACAGGCGGACGGTAAGATGTATTTTTTTACCATTTGAGAAACCAGTAATAATATTATGCAAATCTGTAATAGTTCTCTGACCATTCTGAACTAGTTACTTTAGTATTTACAGTAGCTATGCAAAGCCGTCAGATGTCAGTAGACATTGTAATCATAGCTCAATAATAAATCACACTGTTCTGTTATATTCATGCTTGATTTTATCTGGGTAGATTCAAGCTGTCCTTCCTGTGGAGCAGAGTGGTGGGTATTTTCAGTACTGTGACTGCATACCCTGCGGCCTGTGTCAAGACTGCAGACAGCACTGTTTTGACTGGTCTGATGAACACATCTGCATCAAATAATAATTTATCTTGTATCTGTCATAATTTGCAGTCTAGAGACTATTTAATTGCCACTTAACAGATAGCACAGTCTGATGAATACATTTGCATATCTGTCATAATTTGCAGCGTGGGGACAATTTAATTGCCACTCAAATATGCCCACCTTTGTCTGGATTTGTGTTGTCACTTGTCCCAGACAAAGAGTTTAATGGCTCCTGATCAAACTAAAATTGTTCTAATGTATAAGAATACACTCAGAGAAATGAAATGCAAAGCATTTGTTCTTGTCTTGTGTTCTTTCTTTGGCTCTTTCTTCTGAAGCTGTAATTTCCCTGTGGTAATAACCAGATGTAATACATTTTAGAGCAATGGGCAACATGCACAGATATTACACATCATCCATAACTGATGTCATAAAACATTGAGTATATTACCTGTCCAACCCAGCCCTCTGTTTTGCAAACTCTTTCAAAGCGTTCACTTGACATTATATCAAAATAAAAGTTTGCAGGCTTTGAAATCACAGAGGACTTGATTTCTCGCAGGTAAAGACTTTTATTTTGCCACTTTAAAGTGTCATTGTTTATTTCCGCGTTTGAAACGCGCACATTCAAAACAAAGTTTCAAATATGATATAGCTGATGCTCGGTAAAAGTCTGCTGCTGTATTTACAGGTATGTAAAGTTATCTGAGACATTACAAGCGTCTGAAGACAATTTGCAACGCTTTAACTGTAGTTTTGGTCTTGTATAAATGACAATATCCGCATACGTCCGACTGACTGTCAACAGGTTGTACAACTTTGGCACTCCTGCAAAACATATGATCAAGACACTTGAACATACAGTGGTAAATCATTTACGGTTTGTCATTACAGACAGGTACCATCTTTAAAGACATCCTTCATTAGTTAACCGGTGTTGTGTGCATGTGTTCATTTACAGAGCGCATACATTTGTAATGGCGAGTGGTGATTTTATTCTCCAATTTCAAGGCGAGTGACTGCGTTTGCCACCCGATAAAAATCAGACAACTTAACAGTAAATTGGATATGGTGACATCTGTATATCACTTGTGAAATTTCTCCAAAAATCTGTGTTTTTGTACTTAAAGATTTTGAAGATGATCAAAGTTTTATTGGAGGTAACAAAGACGCCACGACTGTGACGATTGATGAGCCCATTAAAACTCGCAAACAACGAAGAGCTGCTAAAACTGACCCACAACAGGACGAACTTGATCCTTTAAACAGCGATGACAAAACTGAGGTTATGGAAACACGTTTAAGAAAACATAATATCTTCATTTTAAATGAAGTTGTCCATTAACTCATGTCTTTTATTGTAAAACAGCTTCTGGCTGGCCAAAGAAAAAGTGCACCTTTCTGGAAATTTGAGTACTACCAAACATTATTTGATGTGGACAGTCGTGAAGTAAGTCTGTTAAACTGTTTAACTCTTTACTGTTTACTGCAATCACACTACAATGAATGTGAACATTATAAAGACCACATAAAAATGATGCATTTATCAGAAATGTGTTAGGGTCAAAAAGACAGATTGCTATTGTATTTCGTATTGTGTAGTCCACAGCAATACTGAAATGATTGATTTGTTGAAACCATAGTAGTAAAACATATGTTGTCAAAACAGGACACAGGTGAACTCTAAAAAGCTTCTGTTTGTTTATTTATAGGTAAGAAACAGAATAGTTGGTTCACTTCTGCCATGGCCTGGGAAAAACTTTGTTGAGCTCTATTTACGGAGTAACCCGGATCTGTATGGTAAGCTAAATTCTACTACAATGAAGAAAAGAAAAAATTAAGATGCTTAAAAATGTAAATATGTTCATCTTTTTGTGTTGTAGGGCCTTTCTGGATTTGTGCAACTCTTGTATTTGCCATTGCTATTAGTGGAAACATTTCCAGTTTTCTCGTACACCATGGTCAGCCAAAGTACAAATATGTGCCAGACTTCAGGAAAGGTTGGAAATTCGTTGTTTAAAACTAGCATTGACAATATGTTCTAAGTAAAGTTTTGTAGGGTCTTAAATATAACTGCTTACATTTTGTTAAAATAAACATAAAGATGACACAGGATGTTTAACATTTGAAAGAATGTTTAACAATTAAAGAATATTCCAGAAATAAGGTTATAAAGACCCAAAAAACATCTTTTCTTCTCACCCTAAAAATTACAATTGCTCTCTTTGTTTTATTTGTCAAGTAACCATGGCAGCAGCTGCCATCTACAGCTATGCATGGTTGGTGCCATTAGCTCTGTGGTGTTTTCTCACATGGCGAAACAGAAAGACCACAAGCCTAGTGTGCTACTCATTCCTGCAGATAGTCTGCGTCTATGGTTACTCCCTCTCCATCTATATTCCTGCTGTGGTGGGTAATTTAATCTAATCTGCATTATTCTGTGCATAACTAGCACGTGTGTGTATAATAAACACATGCATGAATTTTATGAACTTGATTCAGTGTTCCCGTGTATGTGTGTGTGCATTTATGATGAACAGATACTGTGGATAATACCAAGTGAAGGTTTGAGGTGGTGCTCCATTGTGGTGGCTTTGTGCCTTTCAGGATCTGTGCTTGTAATGACATTCTGGCCGGCCACCAGACATGATAAACCGAGGATTACTTTAGCCGTTATGAGCACCATTGTGATTCTTCACGTCCTGCTTGCAATTGGTTGCAAGGTATGTTTTTAAAATCTTTATGCGTTATAAACAATTGTGATGCTTATAAGATATGATTACTAATTGTACAAACTGTTTACACACATTATGTACTTCTGAAACATCGCAAGCAAAACATATTTAAAACAGCTGTTTGTGCCTGTAATTATTTGTTTCGCTTTAGCGACTTTGAGGGTTTCAAAAATGCTGGCCGCACAAGTTTACATTAGAATAACAAAATTAGCATTTTAAAGCATTTTAAAAACTGCTTCCTGCAGTCGTAATGGATCAGACTGGTCGGTGTCATGTGCGTTTTCCTGGTGGAGGATTATGTTCTTGGAAATACTGGCAATAGTCATTGACTGTCTTGGAAACATGCCAGTTTGTGAGCAGAATCCTTATGGCTATCGTGTGCCATCAATTAGCGAATGCAATGTTAGCAGAGTTTAGGGAACAAAAGTGCTGTCAAAGTCTGATAGATTTGTGCTCTCTCTTTCTTTTTTTCTCAGGCATGTTTTTTCAGTACATACGAAAAGGATTCATCGGTGGATCGTAATGACGTACTGAAAGCGACTGTTGTCTTATCAACAACAAAAGCAAAGTGAACTAGAGGCCAGTGTAAATACCAAACCTAAGTGGTGCGGCTCTGACTTGTACTGTTTGTGACTTGTACTGCTTGTACATCCTTTATATTGAATGAAGCGACTATTTGATTGTAGCTGCCGATGTAAAAATAAGACATTGTAACTGTGAAGGTGTATCTGCGTGTAAGCGTGAGACAAGACTTCCTGTACATAATCTCTGCTCCTGCAACTGTTATTCTTCTGTAATTGTAGGTTCTCCTCTTGCCTTATTAGACAGAATCAGGTATCTTGATAATGAGCGTGTGGGTTGGCTGGATTTCACTACATCTTTAAATCTGTGTGTTAGGCTGTGAGGTTAAAGCCTTATCATTAGTTTGCTTGTGAGTAAGTAGGGTAACATCTAGATGGTCAATATTGCAATATTTTTTATGTTTGCTGGTCTGAGGTTGTTACTGACACATTACTGTACTGTTACCAAGCAGGATAGTGGTGTTTTAAATATTTACGTGATAATTGAGCTTGAGATTGTTTACAAAAGGGTCTCCTGTTTCTCCCACTTTGAAATTTGTACATGCACTTAAAATGTGTTAGCACTACAAAAACAGCACAGTGCCATGAGGATAAAGTAATGGAAAATAATCTTAATATATATGAGGTAAGTTAAGAATAAATACATTGATTTATGGATTGATTTATTACCTACTTTAATTTTAATGATGCTGACAGTCAAACTTGCATGCGAGGTGGCCAGTGTTTTTTATTTTATTCTTGTTACGCTGTGTGTTGTATGTACATATTATCTGCATTGCAATATATCGATTTGAATTTGTAATAAATATTTAACAGTTTTTCTTTGGTGTAAAATTTTACACATCCAGACTCATGTTGAAATGGTGAACATATGTTTAGCGTATAAGGTTTTATTCCCAGCTCATTGTCTCAGTGATTAATGGTGACATTGATAGCCACATGGTTTTGGTGGAGATCATAGAATTTCATTCAAAGACCCATCAAGATACATGAACAAAGGTTTATTGTTGTAGATAAAATCTATCTTGTCACTGATCTCAGGATCTGACACAGTGCAAACGTTTCATATATCTCAATTTATCATCAACAGCACCATTTTAACCTTTAATAATCACATTCATTAGATTAATTAAATATTTTTTAAGTTGGCACTGGCGTTATGAAATGGCCGGAGTGCATTTTCCGAATTAACAAAATTAACAAATTTCATGTCACTTGAAACTGTGCCAATGTGTGGTGTGTCCTAATTAATGGTCATTCTAGCCTTAGCTTAGAGTTACACTGATGTTGACTCCCAAACCTATAACCTCTGTGGAGACATGTCAGACAAGTCACTGTGGTGCAGTTTACCACAATACACTGGATTGTAAAAAGAAAGGACACTATTTTTGGACCACAAAATGCATGTGAGGGTATCTGTTAACCTTTTTAATTACCTGTCTTAACCACACATGGAGAACATACTTAAAGAGGCTTTAACCCGACGATCAAGAATTATGCATGTTCAATCTAGCAGTTATTAGTGCAAATAAATAATGGCTGGGAAAGGAGAAAAGGTGTCTAAGTACGAAACCCTAAAGCTTTTAGAAAAGTGCCGAAAGGAAAGAGACGATGCATTGCACCGTGAAAACGCGATGAGAGAGAAACTGCGACAATATGAATCTAGAACCAGATCGACCGAGGCGCTCAAACAAAAACTGAAGCAATTGACTTTGGACAACAAGGATCTTCGGAAACAGGTGAAGATCCTGCGGTCTGAAATCGGCTTGGAAACGAATCCGAAGTTTTCTGGTAAAACTACGAAGGATATAATCAACGAACTGCACGAGAAGGAACGCGAATGCACTTCGCTTGTTGAAAAGGCTGGAAAATTAAGTTTGACCATCGATGAATTGACTTCTGAACTGGCCAACACAGTGACCTCAAAGACTCTGCTGGAGGACCAAGTTCAGTCCCTGCAACAAAACCTGAAGGATATGACAAATAATCAGCGACGTCTATTGAAACTGTGGGAGGATAAAAAGGCTCAACGTGAGCAGCTGTCACTGCCTGCGATACCCCAGAGACCCGGGCAGAAACCGGTGGTGCATAAAGGCACCCAGACTGAGATGTCTATCGGTTCAACTCAGATTTTACCGACAAATGCATTTGAGACAAAGACACGTCGAGAGATTGATAAGAGCAGGACCGGTTTGGAAAAACGCAGCATCACTTTAGCAAACGGCACTCATCGAGATGCGAAAAATGCTTTAATTCAGAATGAGGCGAAGGGAATACACAACTGAGAATTATCGTTACATTAAACTTTTTCATGTTTTTCCTCCATGACACAAGTCTATCTTTGCATAATTTAGGCTGCTGAAGTCCGGTCAAAATCTAAAACTACAATGTTTATTGTTTTTTTTGTTCAAACAAACAAATAAATAAAATACCAGATTAAAACCAGGGCTACATTTGAGGCCTAGTTTACTTTAATTACCACATTTATTTCGTGTGGTTTCATTATTACTGTACTTTTATATATAACTGTTTTAAGCTGTCCTAACATAAACTGTATAATTACAGGTTTTATCATTAAAAATAATGTATTCATTGTAATTCAGACAATATCTCACCTATTTAATTAGCATAATAAATGTAGATGTTTTCAATTATCACGTCAAATAATACTACTTAGTAATTATCATAATTTAAAAAATATTTATTTTAAATGGCATTCCTTTATCATGTCAAATATATTTTACTGATTATTTTAAATTATGCTACTCATTAGAAGTAGTAGAAAGAAAGCGGTCTCGGTGTCCCAAAAAAGGACCCAAGGGTTCAATTTAAAGATACCTAATGTTATTTTACTCAGGCAATAAATTAGACACACCCGCAGTGGTCCTTACGAGGTCCTTCGAATGTGTGGCGCGGGTCCTGTGCTTTTGCCATGTTGATATGGATTATACAAAAGTGATGAGGAACTGAACCAAGCATGACAAAATGTTTTCCCTTAAGCAGAATTGTTGGTTCATAAGAAAGGTAAGGACTGGTCAAATAAGTTATAAACAGTGGTTAAGGAACTGGATGGCTGTCAATCTTTCTTTTCACATAATCTGTGTGGGAATACGGTTATGCAGAAAATTATTCTTTGTTATATTAATGCCCATTTTAATCAGTTAAACAAGTTATTTAATCTTTATGTATTAAACTTAAAATGAAAGATTATTGCAGTAGAATGAATGTTATTTGAAAGGTTGACAATCAAATCTGTTGATATTGATACCCTAAATTCACGTGTTATTTTTATACAGGTCGTGATATGGAGGGCATTGACCAGCATCGCGTGGACAGTTATTCTTTTACCCGTGACAACTGCACTCTTCGTGTTTATTAGTAGATTTTGTCTGTTTCATCCTATCCAGTGGATTGTAGGTGAGATAAAGGGGCAAGAGTTTCTCCTGCAAAATAAATAACTACTATGAGTTACTAAGAATTTGCTTTGCTTTGCATTGCTTTCAGAATGCACAAGTCTTTTTACTGCCCCAAGCACCATCTTTTCTCTTGTTGTCCTGTGTGGAGTGGTTCTGACAACTGGCTTTTTCAACCTGGAGTTCTACACTTGTAAGTACACTGGAGAAGCAACTACCTAGATTCATAATTTGTGGGAATACATCCTTAAAAGCTGATATTATTTTAATACATTTGTGTTCTTATTTTGTTACTCTTTGTGCATCTTTTAGTGGTTCCTTCTATTCCGTGTTCCCGCGTGGCTCTTCTGGGGACAGTGCTGCACCCCCGGCAGTGTGTTCATTCTTTGGTGTACTGCACCATGGGAATGCTGGTGATGTGGTGTGCCTGTGTAATCATTGGTGGCCGTTATAGCACTTTAGGAAGTCCTTGCAGACAGAGCGCGAGGTGTGTTATATGCATTGGTCTATGACATGACCTGATTTAGTTTGTCCCACATACATTGACCTTTCAACAAGCTTAAAAGATCATGTTTCAGTAATTGTGTTCTAGGCATCACAAGAGTCTCAGGCATATGGTGTTTAATGACAGATTTTATGTGCTTTGTATAGTTACTAACAATATATAAATAACACCAGTCCTTATTTTGTGTTGCTTTTGTAGCGGTGAACTCGTGACCTGTCTAAATGAGTATCATCTATTTATTCTTCTGGCCGGGGCCTTCATGGGATACACTCATAGTTTTTTGGGAGTGGTTCAAAATATGTACTATGTGTCCTTTCAACCCATACAAGTAAGTACTTGGTTGTTCAGTCAAGTTGCCAAACATGTCATACTGTCAAGTATCAGTTAAGAATTAGGCTGCGATTAGGACTAAATGAGAATGAACTGAATCATTAATGTGTACATTGATAAATCATTAATGCAAAATCGCCTGTGTTCCTCCCACATTGACTTTGAAGCAATACAAGTACCTCCGGTTTAAGGGCTCCCTGCCGATGGTGTTGAAGTGCAGTGTTATTCAATCCTTGTATTCAGCCAGAAATTTTGCTGTGCTCTACTTCTTTTTCGGTAAGTTCCAATCAAATTTACATCCACTTGAAGCATGACTGGAAAAGTCAATTTTGTGTGTTGTCCACATTTTAGGGTACATTCCCAAGACCTGGATCTCTAGCACACTTAATCTACATGTAGACAGGTCAGATTTTACAATATAGTCTACCTGGAATGTTCTGTACATTAAGCAATTGAAACAACTCATATTGGTGAGTTTGCATTTTGTTTTTCATACCCTATAGTTCTTCCCAACAATTGGATTCTTTGACTGGACTTGTGGATTTCTCCCTCCTCTACCACCTGTCAATCAGTGGCACCTTCCTGTACTTAACCTGGAACATCACGGTTCTTCTCTTTAGGATCTATATAACAGAGGTACTTCAATGCAGTGCTTTGTATTTAAGGTATAGAAAGGCAGTGAGCATTACTCGAGAACACGCATTTCCAATTACCCTGATTGTGTTTATGCATGACCAGGCCTTCAGTTTTCCAGTACAGTCCACATTTGCTGATGATGCAGAGTTGTGTCTGCCCAAGGTTCTGGCTGAGAAGAACACTTTAGTTATGAAGGTCGGTTGGCGTTTTGTTTGTTTGTTTCTTGTAATATATAAAAGTTCTTTCTTTGCAGGCATTGATTAGATCCTATTTAACTGGCTTTGCTTGTGTTTTGGCAGTTTTTGGCTCTGCAAGATTTGGCTCTGTTATCACAACATTCTCCTTCACGCAGACAGGAGGTCTTCAGTCTGAGTCAGCCTGGTACAAACAAATCGTTCCTGTGTAGCCTAAAGGCAGCATTTCACTAGCCAACTCAAAATATAAATTATGGTACACCTGCAGCCTTTGCTGAAAAACGTTTTGCATAATTTTTGCATCACCTTCCTCTGTAGAGATGTCTGCATTATCTTAGCAGGGGGTTGCTGGGGTGGTTGAAGCCCAACTTCTGAAAGTTTGGTTCTCAGATGATTATAACTGAACATTGGTTATTACACCTAGTGTGATGTCAGCCTTGGCTTATAACATCTTATGTCTCCACTATAGCTTTCAGTGAATTCAAACTACACTCATCTGTACTCTGTATGTAGGCGGTCACCCTCATAACTGGAATGCGATCAGTAAGGAATGTCTGTCTCTGCTGAGTGAGCTCACACACAGACTGGTGGCTCACCAGGATGCAGTCGCCTCCAACGGCAGAATCAGATCACAGTCGGCCAGCAGTGACACCAAATCTGGCTCTTCAGGTAGCTCAGGTAAAGCCGTTTGCATAACATCCCACAAGAGCAGATCTGATCCTGAACATACGTCCAGCACTTTCATTGGTAACCACCAAACTGCTTGTTTTCACCTGTTCGAAAATGTGTTTTCTTTGTAGTAACATTAGGGACAGAGGATCTGCCCGCCACCCCTCGACTCAATATCCCACTCAGGACTCCTGGATCTGTCTTCCTGAAGTCATCAGTGGGGGGCGTGCACAGCGCTCTGACTGCTCCATTCACCCCGGATTTGGACAGCCCTTTTTCCTCTCCTGCTATTCGCCGCCTTGCTGGCCAACCAGAACCCCTGTCGCCCTGGTCTGGCACCGTTCAAAGTCCCCACATCATGAGAAGAGGCCCCAAACTGTGGAGTGCCTCCACAGGTGAGGCAGATAGGCTAACACGATCACATTGGACCAATATGTTATGTTTACCCTGCAACAATCAATGCACAAATGCACTTATGACTGACCGTTTACATGAACACATTAACTA
>JAZGTK010021772.1:0-10491 GCA_036877625.1 Ambastaia sidthimunki
TTAATGCTGCCCCTTAAAATCAGATATGACAAAAAGCAAAGTTTACAAAGTCTCATCCACTAATGGATCAAATGGGGCCGAGCGATGCAGAAGCCTTAAATCAGGCGTCATGGTGAAAACCTGCTGGTTATGTGACATCAGGACACTTGAAATATTACCGCAGCAGTCGGTGGTCACAGCTGGTGGGGGGTCTTAACCAACGCTGAAATTAAAATACATTCACATCCAGTCCTTCTGATAATGAGAGGCCGTGGAGATGAAGGATGGTCTTTGTGCTTGTTTAACTAATGCTGCGCTTTGAAGAGCCTCGACGAATATGACCTGCTGTGTCACAGAATGATGAAAATGAACAATAATGACTCTCATCAGAACGCCGGAGAATCGTTGGGACGAGTCTCGTAAAAGCTTGTTGGACGGGCCTGTCATCAACAAAATAGCTTATAGATCCTACTTCAAATCAAACAGCATCTACAAAATGGGAGCTGGGCAGTTTGACAGCATTTGGTACAAGTATTTGGTAGCTCCCAAATGTTTCACTATTTAATCTGCCTGCTTTTATCAGATTCATCGTGTTCTGCAGTGTTTGGTACACAAACTAATTATAAGTAGCAACAACGATTATTGTTATAAAAAAAAAAATCAAGGTGTTGTTTTCATTTTATATTTGTACATTTGGTGACTTATAGTGCATTCAGGTTATACATTTGATCAGTATGTTTGTTCCCTGGGAATCGAACCTACAACCTTTGCACTGCTAACACAACACTCTACCAGTAAGGCACACGTTTGTAATGTTTTGTAATGTTAATATAGTTTTTTTATTAGTAAATACATTTTTATGTTTATACTATCAACCTCGCTTTTGTTTTCCCAACACATAATTCTTTTGGCACATTCCCACTCATGAGTAGAGAAAGGTTGTTTTAGGGGGCTTTGTCTTAAAATATTTCAATTACCATTTATTTTAACTCTTTCTCCACATAATTCTGTGATCACAATGTTTGCAGGGGGCCAATTAAGACTCAATCCACTACAGTATTGAACTGAAAAGCACAGGTTTTGAAAGCAGAGCTGAGGGACTCAGAGGGGATATGAACCTGCCAGAGTTTACAGCCATGAATATGAATGACTGAAGCTTCTGTGGGCAAACATACCCACTCGCAGCTGTTGCAAAGCCCACATAAACCTGCAACTTCCATCTCTGCAAAACCAAGCCACAATTTTCCCAGTCAAACTTCCTGTTTTAAATCCAAATGAAGGGCTAAACATCCGCCTGCAGTGATTTATTTTAAAATCCTGTCATGAAATCAGTTGTAAACGTCTGGACCGTCTTGTTTACTCGTGGTTTGCGCTCAAAAGTTCAGCCGTCATTAGTTTGGCTGTTTTCCTGCGTTGGAGCTCTGAGAGTGTCGTGTGGTACGGCACCCTGCGGGCTTATGAAGTGGATAAAGTGAGGGGTGCTGCTGCTGTTTTGGTGCCACTCTTGGCTTAAAATTACCCATAATTCTTTGATATTCTCTGTCTGCTGAACGACTAATCTTATTTTTTTCACAATGGACATGATTTTTTTTCTGATAAATTCTCAGTGACTGTGTGAAGGTCCGGTATCGTGCTAAATTATTGCATGTGAAATGAATGTCAATTTTAAGTAACGATTACTTTTAAATTGTAGAAAACTGCTTTTTCAATTATAATTTTTCAATTCTATTCTAATCTTTTATTCGTACAACAGGGCCCCAGTGTTCTTATTTTCTTTTGAGACTTTTTAATTACTTCTCTGACTTTGAAATGACATTGAATTGTCTTTTTGATATCTTAGAGGCTCCACCTGACAGATAGCGTGTTATTCTGTCCTGATGTCTCTCAGAAACGCTTACACTCCTGTTTTAATTCACTTACAGCATATCGATCTGTTACATTCACTTTACTCTCACTCGCGACTTCTAATGGAGATTTTCTCTTCAAAACCTGCCAGTTCATTTTATTATAAAGCTGATGAAAGCTAGTGATAACGTCCATTTATCAGGATAGCAAGACAGGTTTTAATCTCTAGATATGAAATATTTCAACATTACTTTGTTTATATTTGTTCGTATCATTTGCATGTAGTTAAAAAGTGATTCATGTTGTTTACAAAGCAACTGCTGGAAAAAGTAAATGATGAATGTTTCGAAAACGCCCCTGTTTGTGTGTTTGCGATTGTTTTCATTGTCATCCAGGGACTCGTTAAATGATTTAATGATTTTAACATTTTTTAAATTTGATTAATTTCCTGTCTATTCTTTGACTCTAGCATTTTGTGAAATATGCATGTGACCTTTGACCTTTAGACCCTTTATTTATATACATGTGTTATTGCATCCACATGTATTATTAGCAGCTTTCAGAAGAGCTCAGTGTTAATAGTTCAGTACTTGTTACAGTTCCAGTTTGTAAGGTTTTAATACTCAGTGGTCAACAATCTGTGTTCTGTCCTGTGCTGTGTGTCAGAACATGTGACCGAAAGCTTGCATGTCATTGGTTCATCAGTTTTCTTTATAAGTCAATAAAAAAGTTCTAAAATTTGGGTGTAAATGAATACATCAATAAAAATATGTAAAGTAACCTGCAATTTCATGTTTCAGACAGAGGTGGCGACAGAGAGGCAAAAGTTACAGATTACAGCTTTAGATATGAACACACAGATAAATAGTATATTGGTGTGATACAGCGAGTCTTCCAGCACCGGTACTGAGAGTGTTATTAATGGATGGCTGTGTGCTGGAGACCATGCATGCGACATTATTCCCTTTACTGGTTTAATGAGCTGCGGCATGCGTGTGGCAGGTTGCCTGATTTGGTTAATGAAGCATGAAAAGGCCAAGCACACATCATTCTACTGAGCGCTTCTATAATCAGCCGCAGTGACAGCAAGACGTCAACCCCCGTGCCAGGAGCCAAGTAAGTTAATTCCCAGAGCGACTGCAGGTCCCATTAAGATGTAATACTCCCACAACTCGCCTTCTTGTTTCATCCCTGTGGTCAGTGCTGCAGTTGGGATGTCTGGCGTTAGCGACGTGGGCTGTTGACACGCTTGCATTTGCTTCACTGGCATATGGCTGTAGTCAGAACATACTATTGTGTGGAAATAAAGAATTGTGTGAGTGTTCAGTTGCAGTGAATGGCATTGTGAGGGCGACTCATGTTATGTGGGTTTTATTGTTTACAGTACAGCAAGAAAATAAATAGTATGAAAATAAAGAAAAAAGTTAAAGAGGCAAAGTTAGTCATTGCTCAGTGAGGGACAGATTAGTTAACTCATATAATTAAAGACTGTGAGTTTATGTTACATTAAACAAATAAAAATCCACCTTATGCTGGTAGTCATGTGTAGAAGATTAACATGTTGTAGTAGATTATAACAGATCAGCAACAAATCAGCAAACATCTAGTCATACCAGTTTAAGGTCATCAAGCTGGATTTTGGAGCAAGATGGCCGGTCAACTAACTGCTGACCACCTTTAACCAGATTTTAAATGGTATTTTCCAGCAGGGTTGAAATAATGACCCAGATAATAAATGTGTGTGGCCCTTTAAGGGGTTATTTCATTGTTGAAGGCTTCCGCTTGCTCGTGGAGAATTGGTGTGACTCGGGTCTGAAGTTATCAGCTGCCGTCGTGGATGTTTGCTCTATATCTCTCCTGCGTGAACTCGGTTCACTTATCTGACTTCAGTTTGCCCTTGAATGTGCACTGACTCAATAGCTAAACCCAAATGGCAGTCCGCTGTCATTGGCCGGCCCCTGCTGCCACACCAGGCATAAAATCTCGCATCCACTGCAGAAAAGCACTCAGCTCAGCACCGACGTGGCTGTTCTGCTTCCTGACTGCAGCTGAAAAACGCCAGGCATGTCTGAGGGAGACCGGTCCCCTGTTATCCCTCCGGACGGTTACAGTAAACAACTTATCACCTCTCGCTCCTCCATGAGACCATCTAGATAATGGAAACAGAAGGTCATGTGGAGGCTGGTGGAGGCTGAGCTTTAATTTGTGAAGTCTGAGGCGGTAAGAAAGATGGTTTGGAAGGTTGTTTTGAAAACAACATTTATAAGTGCAGAGTTCACTGGCGAGAAGGATGTAACACGAACCGTGACCAGTATCTGTTGCTTTTCTGTCTTGTTTGTTGTGAACCTCAGGTTAACCTCAGGTTAGGACATGTGGTTATTTTAACTAGCCAAATTAATAAAAAAATAATTTAGTAAATAATTAATTAAAAAACTGTCAATACATTCAAAACATCCTTTTTAGATGTTGTAATAACATCACTGCTTTTTAATTTAACTTTTTTAAATTCTGTAACATTTTTAAAACATTCCACAAACTACTTAAGAATAACGTTTTTGACATGATATAAATGATTAAAATGTTATACTAACAATACTGCAATAAAGTTTTTTGATGACTGATGAGAGAACATTTGCCAATGTTCTGAGAACGTTCCTTTAGCTGGGTCAGGCATCGCCTCTCATCTGCGACCTCGGCTGCAGATAATGCGACTATAATCCTGCATCACTTACTGCCAGAAACACTTAAAAAATCATGATATTTCCATCTTTAAAATCCTTTTAAAAGTGTGAATCTGTTTAGCATTTGTAATGGTGCCATGAATCATCTATTCCAAACATTCAAGACTAATGAGTAATTAGAAATACGATCATAAGCACTGGCCCATTTTGCAGGATAGCTCCTGCATAAGCTTAACATGCTAATTGAGTTTAAATCGCATGAATTGTTTGCGGCTGCATAATCTGGAGAGATGGTGTACAATCGAAAATGATTTTATTTTCCTGTGTGGTTGAGTGGTAGAATAAACGCTCGCAGTAAACGCATTCAGCGTTATGCCTAAACAGATTTGTTTAATCTGCGTCTCTAATCAGAACAGTGTCTTCATAAGGCACAGCTACAGTTGAGAGAGGATGTGGAAATTCTGCCTCGATAGCCAAATCCTTCGAATGAGACTGTGGGAAGCTCATGTACACGAGTTGAATGCTGATATCGGCTGCTTGATTTTTATGCGGCTTAAGTTTGAGCTCAATCTGTATGGCTTTTCAGAGCTATTTGAGGCCCTCGACTGTATCAAGGCTGTGATGAGACACAGATTTTAAAAGAGCCCGTTTGTATGCGTGAACATCTGATTGCATCAAGCACACGCAATTTTATATACAGTCCTTCTGAAAAAAAAACCTCTAATGCATTTTTAAGTGTGACTCGAGTTTGATGTAACTTGCATCGAATCTGAGTGGGATTTTGAGGGGCACAAGCCAAATTAATGTATATTTATTAATGTGAGTCTGTGTGTGTATGTTTATACACCTATATATAACTGTTTATATAGTTTATTGTCTGAGTTAATTTTCAAGGTTAGTGACAAAATGCTGATAGCATGATGAACTACGATCGTTTGTGTTTGTTATATTTTTTGCAGCCCTGTTAAATCTTAACATTTCATTATGATTGACGCTCTGGTAAAATGTTCCTTCTTTCATAGTGATGCTGTAGATTTAACATTATCTGTGTGGAAAACGCTATGATATCAGTTATTGGTGCAGTGATACAATTATAGAAGCACAAAATGACCTTTATAAGACTCATCTCTGCCTGATTGTAAACACAGCATCTGATCTGATGATCTGATGGGCATAACCTTAAAGATCCAACCAAAATGCAAAATGAAGTTTAAACCATTTTGAGGGCCAGATAAAATCTAGGGGCCAAATATGGGCCAAGGACTAATTTGAGACTTTGTTAGCATTTTTTTGCTAATGCCATTTGCTTTCATATTTTATCTAACTTAATAACATTTTATGTATCTTTAACTGTGACCTAGATGTCTAACCCGGAGCTACTGCAGGCTGAACCCAGCTAACAGGGAACGCTCTCAGAGCATTGTCTAATGTTCTCTTAATGTTCTTGCAGTAACGTTAGTAGAAATTTTTTCAAAAATTTTCAGCAATTTTTTCACATTTTCAATCATATATTTTATTCTTGTTAGTGAAACATCTAAAAACAAGTTAGAATAGCTTTCTTATAACCAAGCAGTAATGTTAATACAACATCTAAAAATCTGAATGTTTTGAACGATCTTAGAACATTCAAAATTAAATTTTAATCTTTGTGTTACTTAATGGAAACATTAGGGAAACATTCTTACAACCTAAATTTGTAGTAAAGGTCTTGAATAGCTTAACGTCATGGAGAAAGTTAGTGTGTTTGAAATCAGAGGTCTGTAAGCGATCCTGCTGCAGGTTGAAATGAGTTTCTCTCTTGTGTGAGATCATTTCCTCTTAACTGCGGTACCATCACATTGCACCGCCCCAGGCATTAATAATTCTAATTAAGAAAAAGCTTTTAATGGATTCCTCCCACCCTCGCATGACAGCCAGATTAACTAAAGGTGTGTAGAGTTAGATATAAGGTGAGTGGGTAGCTAGTAAAGAAAGCAGCTAAGGTTAAGGTTAACATATTGTATGGTACTTTTTTAAAAGACTCCAAAATAGTTATTAAAATAATTGCCATGGCAAGTGTATTATTGTTATATAACATTGGCAAACAGCCACAACAACATCATTCGTATAACAGCCCAGCGGTCGACTGATTCTGGCCTTTACTGAAATGTGTCTGAACACCTTTTATTACTGCTCAGTTAGAATCAAACTTTGAAACAATGAAACATACTTTTTAAACAAACTTTTTGATTGTAATCAAACGTTTCTGCTTGTGTGACTTCTTGGGTTTTTTATGTGTTACTATATATTTTTTCTGGAAGTTTCTGGAAGGTTGAAAGAACTCTGGCAGTAGCAGCAGAGTTTGATGAGTTGTCATGCTGAGCCCTTTGTTAAAAGTCTTAAAAAGAGACGCTGGGCTCTGTTGCTTTGCTCTTTGCCTTTTCTTACTAGTGTGTCTGCCGTGTTGCGTTTTAAGGTGACTAGTTCATTTTTTCATAAATTATTTTTTATTTATTCATTTTTTTATTGGTTTTATTTTAATTCTAACCTTGAATGAAACTCTTTATAAAGTTCTCAGTAATGTATTTACCACAAAAACACAGAGATTAAAGATTGAGATTAAATCAGTAAAACAGGCTTTAAATGTCTGAAAGTCAACAGACATTTAATTTTTTAAATATCTTCTCCCCCAAAAGGAAGATATTTAAAAAATAGTTTTGTAAGTGGTTTTTGTGTCCATACAATGTAATTCCAAATATTTTCTTTGGTGTTCCTCAGAAGTAAAATAGTCATGCAGGTTTGGAATGACATGAGGGGGAGTAAATGATGGAAAGATTTTCTTTTTTTGGATTGAACTACTCCTTTAACTTTCTTTACAGCATGTAGAAAACAATTTTGGTCATTTAGGAATAAAGTCTGGATGCAGTTTTCCAAAAATCCAAAAATCTTCAGCTAGATGAAAACCTAGACTGTCTGGGCCACTCAGTTTTCATCCACTTGTGTGGATGTGTCAGGAAGTGTCAGAACAAGAGCTTTGTACACTTTCTTCCTCTGGTCTGCAGCTGTCAGTCATTCCACTATGAGATTGTCACCCTGTCAGTATAATCGTTGCCCAGAAAACGTTTCACCTGACCTGTGTGTTTAAAGAACACAACGGCAGGCGTTTGTTTGCTCTTTACACTACAGGTTTCTAATACCAGGGTGTTGCCGGATGCAGGGGAGTTTGGGAGATGCCAGTGTATGTATTTTACACTTTTCATTGACGCTAAGTAATGAAAAACCTGTCACATCACAAGAGGAGGGTTTCGGAGTAAAAATAGCAAGTGCGTTTTGACTGATTGCAACAGTTGCTGGTCTCAAAAACCGTAATAAGCAGTGTTGAATCTGGCTGAGAATTATCTAAAGAAATATTCATAAAATAACACCAGAGCGTCTGGTCTTCTGTGTGCCGAGAACACTCCGATAAAAACAGTGAGATGAGGAATGCCGCAGGAAAATTCTCCTAATTAGCTTAAGAGTTTGGCAAAAGAAAACGCCTCGTATTTTTAAAAAAGCAGAAGCAGAGAAAAGATCATTAACTTCTTGTGTTGATCTAACAGTTCTAAGAAGTTTAATATGTTGCAAATGTGCTTGTTTTCTTTGTTATTTTTAACCGTTGAAGTCCATCATTTTTGCCTCTTTATCACCATATCTGCCAAATTGACATTTTCTGGAAAATCTTACCCAGCAGCTGAAGTTATAAATCATTGTTATTAATTTACCTTTTATTAACTTACCTACTGTTTTAAACATCTTTTTGTACTTGAATTTTTTTTGCCTCATTAAGTTGATGAAATATAATATGAGACGCTACAATATACAATAACGCTACAGTTCTACAATATTTACATATTTACGAAAAATAATAACTTTACAATAGCAAAGTTTTACATTTTATATATATAAAATATCCTATTTTGTGCTACAACAAAGCAAAACATGAAAAATGCTTTTCTGCTGCAGGAACAATGTTCATAGACGTGCGGTTCTGTGGTTAATCCTGCACAAATCTCTCATGTCATTTGTGTTACATGATTTGTGTGGAACCTTAAATATCAGATGTTAGCTATTTGACACCAGAAATGGAAAGCTGGCATGATATCAAGTTAAAGCTAAGCAAATGTCTCTCCAGGGTCAAATCAACGCTACAGCAGAAAACTTTGTCTCGCAGTTAGCGATCGTAAACTAACAATTTCAGTTTAATGGGCCTCACATAAAGAAATGGCCACAGGAATCCCTCAACAGTAAAATTTGCCCTCAGAGGAGACGTTTGCTACAGGGTTGCAACAGTAGATGCCTTTTGTTTCAGATTGAGGAAGAGAGCTGGAGAGATAGATCTGAAGCGTGTTCAGAAATGAGAGGGTTGTGAAAACATATGGTTTGCTTTGTGTCGAGTCGTCGGGTTGTATGAGTTCTATCTCCGGCCCGGTGGGTCTTCCAATCTGCGGCTGATGAATGGGAAGCTGCAAACACACAAAAGCCTTTAAGATCTGCTGAAAATTCCTCCCATAGTTCCAGAGTTTTACAGCTGTCATACGACTGCCAAATATTCCAGCCTCAGCCAAAAAAAAATATTAAAACAGCTAATCTTATAAAACTGCCTCACAAAACAGGAGGCAGGTGAGTTTTTGAAACTAATACTTTCTTTTGTAGCCTTTTTTTATGTAGAAGATTGTTAGAATGCAAGATTAGTGTTTTAAGGTCCTGGCAAAATTAATTATTACTTAAGACTCTCATTTCTGCATCCACAAACACAAATGAATTAGAAAGAAAGAAATGTGTGTTGTATAATTGTGTGTATTTTGTGTAGACCTTATATGATTCAGAATCAAGTAAATGATACTGATGCTTAAATAATTTCTACCAAATATTTAAGTCGCCCAGCAAACTTTATAGATCAAACTTGTGAGTTAAAGCTGGCCTGTCTGGCTGTTTATTGAGTGAGCTCGCTAGGTTTTAGGACAGAGCCGAAGTGTCTTACAAAGTTTTGCCTGCACTTTGCACCTTGACAACAAGTTAAGATTTCTGTCCAAGTCCATTACACGGCGTCCACGCTTCCCTTCCTACAGAACCTGATGACGGCAGCCATTTACATTGTCGATTGAAACGTATCTCTGTTAGGATCAGTAGACTGTTTCTCCACTCAGCCTGTCCTGTCACCAGATCTTAATTGGAGATGGTGATTATCTGAGCCCACACTATTAAATGTCTCATCTAAGGCTGTGGGTGGGCTGGAAATGAAGAGGCATTGATTAGTAACAAATCTTTTTCACTGCTTCTCTCTTTTTCTCTCGTGGTTCTTAGTTGATCCATGATAACAATTTCCAGCTTTGCCATTGTCCAATCAGTTTGATTGTACCGTGACCGTTCAGTCTGGCCCTTTATAATCTTAGCAACATAAAAAGCTGTGATAGTCTTGCACATTTGGTCACTCAATCATCTCTTTATTTCTCAGCTTGAGATGTTGGCAGGATTTGTCGATTGTGTGGGACTACGGACAAAGTGTTTGTAACTTAATCTGCAGAGAAATGCTGTAAGACTTTCATAGATTGATTCCAAACGAAACGTATTCTGAATCATTTATTACTGATGCTGTTTGTTCACACCAGTGGCACAGAATTTATGCTGCTTATTTCAAAGCTGTAACCTAACCCTGTAACCTCTCTACTGCCACCTCTGTTTGAAACATGAAATTACAGGTTACTTGCAGAGTTATTTTCTTAACATGGATACGTTTAAGTTGGATACATCTAAGAACCAGCAACAAATGCTTTAAAAAGTTATGGATTGCAGTTTTAAATGTAAATAATATCTCCCATTTCTTACCTCCATAGAAGACTGTAGAGTTTGGCTAATTCTGTTTCTAATTTCTGTTTCTTTGAGTTAAATTTCCTGACAATTCTGTTATGCCTTTCTATATATGTTATACACACACACACACACACACACACACACACACACACACACA
>JAZGTK010021773.1:0-10490 GCA_036877625.1 Ambastaia sidthimunki
AGGAGTCATGCAAGAGGAGGTAGTGTGAGGCGTGAGGTATCTACTTCTACTGCTTAGGCATGTGCAACCTCATCCTCCTGCAGGCCACTGTAGTGGTGCATGTGTACCAGTGACACAGTCTGTTGTGTAGAGGAACAAACACACCACACGCGTGAGGTGGGCGGGGCATTCATGCGAGTGGGAGGAGTCAAAGAAAAACGGTAGAGTCAGGCATGGTTTAAAAGAGAGCTGGGCTGAACCGGGCCGTGATGGACCAGGAGCGGGTCCAGCTTTCCGGTGGTGCTGGTACCTTCAGGTCTGGGCCATGAGGAAGCAACTGGTGGGGGTCGTGTGTTGGGGGCTGAACGAGCTCAGGTTCAAGCTGGGGAACGGGGACAGGGCCATTTGGGGAGTTGGCCTGAGGGGCAACAAGAGGCTTCTCTGGGTTCGTACCCGCTAGTAACATTGCGGGTTGGACAGTAGGGGGTGCTGCTGTCACTGCTGAGGGAGGGGGTGGTGAGACCACAGCAGCCTCATCCTGCTGAGCACGGGGCAAAAGAGATTACAGACAAATGCTGCCAACAACACCAGCTCAGACAAGTAGCTACAACCACCACAAGCATCCTTGACTAAGTTAACTAATAACTACTGAAAGCTGAACAAAGTTTGTTATTTCTTTTAAGTAACAAAAAATAACAGAAACAACTCATCCAGTTATTTAAAAAAAGTGCATCTAAATTATTCACAAAAAAAACTAAAACATGAAACCGGGCAAACACAAGAATTATGTTCTGTACCTGCTGAGGCGCTGACATTTTAAACCCGGCCGGGTCGATGCGGTTAACCGGTTCTGGTTGAGCTACGACATGCTGGTAGCTCGGGTAACCGGGTGGGTTCTGGATTACCGGCGGGTCCTCTCGGACGGGCTCGGATGAGCGTGTGATGGCTGGCTCGCTGGGCAGGCCCACCTCATCGTTCATGGTCTCGTCCAGCTCCTGATCTGTATAAGCTCCGCCTTCAGTGTCAGTGTCCTCATAGTCAGAAGTGTGGCGGCTGTCGGTGCTGTACATGCTGTACTCGCTGCCCGGCGCTGACAGGTACGACAGCCGGTCGTCATGCATGTCCAGGTCGTTGTCAGGGGCTCCGTCTGCCTGCAGGTGGAGAGAGGGAGGGGTTAGGATGAGTTTGGGGAGATGAAATGGAGGGGCGGAAACTAACACTAATTACTCTCTTTGGATTAGAAATGCGAAACGGATTATAGGCGGATTATATATCTAATTTTCCCAATAAAAAGTCACAGAAAACATTTCTTATGACTATTTTCTATGGAACACAAAAGAAGATATTTTGAGAAATGTCTCGGTGGTTTAAATGTGTTCACTAAAGACGCACGTCACCATCAGGTGTAAATCTGTCTTGTGTTAATCTGGTTTGAATGTTGATATCAGGTGTAAACAGCTCAAAAAGCAGATCAGAAGTGACCCAGATGTTCACCTTGCCCTCTGAGACCCAGACCAGCTGGTTCTGCTGCTGTTGGATGGACTCTTTCAAGGCGCCGTACCAGCCGTCATTCATACTGTTCAGGTTAATGGTAGCTAATAAAAACAACAGCACAATTACTGATCAGTAATATATAACAAATCTTGCGGTCTCATTAAAGCTAAAATCTGTAACTTTTGCTCTCTACCGCCATCTCTGTTTGAAACATCTGCAGCTTTAAGTACAATGCATTAGCAGCCCTCGCATTTCATGTTTCTTCTTAAGTCTGCTTACTGGTGAAGAGATGATGGTTGTGTTTCCTCAGCTTGATGGCGCGCTCATACAGCTTCCTGGCGCTCTTCCTGGACTCGGAACACAACCTGGTCCTCATGTTCTTCACTCCCTGTTTGCTATCTGGATTCAGGAACACCACGATGGGATACCACTGAGCGTAGTTCAGCCGATCCACCGCGTTGGGCGTGATGTCCAGCACTGCGTGTTTGTCCTGATGCGAGACAGACAGAATCACGAGACGGATGCCAAAACCAGGTTACAACTTTTTGAGATCAGCCCTGTGAGAACAGTGCTGAGCAGATGGGAACAGGGTTAAAATGACCGCTAGTTATCTTGAGTCCATACTTACCCGGTCAATGATCTGTTTAATGGTATGGAGACGGATAATCCCTGAGCTACGCTGGTCCGAGCCAGCATCTCTGGGTTCACTCTCTGGGGAGGAAGACTGTGTTATTTAGGGAAGAAGGGCAAAGACAGAATAAAGGAAAATAATTGTAAAAACTTACTTGCAAGTTCAAAGAGGTCGGGCTCCTCTCTGGAGAGCTTCTCTCTTGCGACGTCTGCGATGGGCCCGAAAATGACCACTGGCCTCAGGAAACCAGCTAATGACAGAAGAAAAACAGAAGTTGATGAAAGAGGCACTTAAAGCTAAAATCAGTAAATAATCAGAGAAGTGCAGTTAGATTTACTTCAAAAATAGATCAGATCAGACATTACCATGGCAACAGCAAACAACATCTCAGAACAGAAGAACTGGATCTGATAAAATACCTTCTCGGAGCACCACTCTCTCATAAGCAGGAAACTTGGTCTGGATAGGTTGAGCAGAAAGGTCTTCTCTGCTCTTCCTCAGGTTCCTCTTGGAGCTACGCAGGCCACGGAAGCGCCAGAAATCGGCACGATCTCCTCCTGGAGTTTTTGGTAACGTGTACTGCATGCTCGACAGCTGCTCAGCCCTGCAGAGAGCAAAGAGACACAGCCGAAACTTAACCTGGTATCTCATGGAACTTCTGTGACTACATACAAAAGATACACCAGTTCTTCTTCTTACCTGTTTTTGTTTGGGATTATGCCCCTCTCCACCTCCTGGTGGTTCTTCCCAATGCGGATGGCCAGCCAGGAGCCCAGTTTGCCGTTGTAAAGGGTGTCAACCACTCTGAAGACCTCGCCCTTATTAAAGCTCAGGCCGTAGGGCGACTCTTTCTCGTACTCAAAATGGGTCCTGATGTAGAACGAGTCTCCAACGTCAGACTCAACGATGCGCCGGTACACTGGGTTTCAAAAAGACAGATCCAAATCAGGTCATGTGACTTTATCAGAATCACATGATTTATTTTGAGACAATTTTGAGTGAGACATTATTGTCAGCCCATATCAGCCCATGTGACCATAATTATTAGTGGCAATAATTAATGCAAGAAAACAAACAAATTACAGTTTGAAAATAATGCTGTACAAGTCGGGGTGGCAAAGATGGAGAATTTTAAAGTTTAACTCAGCTTTTAATGTAACACTTTCCCTAAACCTAAAGCTGAAATCTTATTGGTTGATAGAAATGTTGTTCTAAAAAGGATGTTATTCATGGACCATGTCATGTTTTTTAAAATCATGTTCATATATTCTCACCATCTTTCTTTTTCTGGGCCAGGATGGTGACCTCCTCTCCTTTGGGCAGATCCAGAAGAAAAAGAACCGCTTCCTCACGGATGATGTTCGCAAAGTCCACATTGTTCACCTGAAGATTTAAGAACGGCCATTTAAAACACAAACTGCTTCATGCTTTTACTACAATCTCTTAAAAGCCCCACTTGTGTTCTTCACCACAGGAGCTAAACATCCCACCGTTGCCAACATCTTGATGCTGAACCGCAACGTGTGGTGTGCAAACCAAGCAGGTACCAAAACGCAGTTTTTGTTTATTATAAATTTATTTCAGATAACAGATCGGTTTTTGCTTGATTTTCAAGTGAACTTTAAAGGGAACATTTACACAACAATTTGCTAAATGTAAAAATGTAAAAGAACCCCGTTCATGTGGATTAGAAAAGCAAGGCAGCTTGCTATGGTTTGGAACGCAGCCGGAATGTTGTGTTGATGCAGTGTGATGTTTATACAGAGCTGGTAATGAACTTTGTCAGCTTTATGATGGGATGCGTCTCACTCTGAGAATCTGGTCTCCCTCTTCTAGGCCTTCTTTAGCAGCAGGACTGTCCTCCAGCACACCCGCCACAAATATCCCAACATCATTCCCGCCCGCGAGTCTCAGCCCGACGCTCTCGCCCTTCTTAAACTTCACCAGCTTCATGCTCGGCCTGGCGGTGGACACACACCCAAAAATTTATTCTGACAGTTGTTTAAAACCCAACAACACTTGATCTGTGAAAAACGGTGGAATTTGAGAATGTTGACGTGACGTACCGCAAGATGCTGTCATCGGGGGTAACGCTGGGCACAGGGGCGTCTGCTGGGCTGACTGGCAGGTCCACGTCGGGCTGACCGGGCTGGGCATACACAGGCTTGGGCTCTGAGAAGATCAAGACACAAAATTTAAATAAAGGACACAAGTGTGTCCAGCAGGAGGTCAAACAAACGCAGCAGGGCCGAGCCGACACTGTCATAGCTGACAATCCCACACTGTGTGTCACCACCTCTACACAAAAACCTCTTTTACACACACTCAAAACAACTCAGCGCACAAACATTCAGCTGCAGTCCGGTGGCAAACGTTCATGAGCCCATTATTTTGATGAACTCAAAGATTGTTGGCACAGTTTTTGTCCTAACCAGCCTTGACACACAACTACACTGCTTCGGCACCTTTTGCCCACAGTGAAATCTGATTGGTCTAGAATTCTGTCCTACATACATCTGATATCTAACAAAAATCTCTTGACTTCCAAAACATACGAGATTTCTACACAACACTCAGTCAAACAGGTTTCTGGTATGTGTTACATTCAGGTGTAAGTTCAAATTCAAACTGATAAGTTCAGAATGAAAATGAACCGTGACTGTGTGTTTGTGTTCTCGTGACCTCTGACCTGGCAGAGGGGGAAGCAGTTTTTCCTCTCTGGTTGCGCTCTGCTCTTTCGATATTTCCTCCACCATCTTAGCAGGTAGAGGGAGCGGCCCAGCCTTCATCATCCTCTCCTCCTCACGACTCTTGTGGCTGTGTGTGGACACAAGACGAGACAAAACACAGCTGTAAGAATCCTACACAGGAAATGACATCACACAGGGCTGATTCATTTTAGTTTAAACTATACTGCTAAGACAAATCAGTCCTAAAGCAAACACACCAGTGTACAATACTGGCAATACTCTGAGGCAACCTCAATTTTATTATTATGTGTGTAAGCACCCTCCTGCCCCAAACTCATGCTACTGGTTGAGTCAGATGTTGTCAAGTCAGACATGTTATTAACTCTCAATAAAACACTTCAACCTGGAGCAGAAAGTATTTTAACATGGAAAAAAAAGACTTCAGTTTCTGGGCATTTTCAGGAAGATGAAATTATCATCCATCAAGTAAGAAAATAAGAAACAACAAAAAAGCTTATCGGACCTGCCGTTGCTGATCTGTAGCGGTGAGTGTCTGGAGTGATCTGATGGCTCGGAGTGGCGGTCCGGAGATCGGGAACGGCTGCTCTTCTTCCGGTCGTGGGAGCGATTGGAATGATCAGAGGCCACGGAGCGGATGTCTGAAACATCTAACACACAGAACATTAACTCCACATCTCCTCATGTGAGATGTTAACTGCACCGTGCCGTACAGAAATTCCCGCACCGTCTCTGTCGGAAGCGTTGGCTGAGGGAACGCTGTCATCCATATCTGGGATGTTGAGCAGCGTTGCTCTCTCGTCTCTCTGCACCACCATCTTCAGTTTGCCCTTTGACCTCTCGATCAGCTTCTTAGCATCGATCAGGGACAGATTCTCTGTCACTGTGCCATTAATCTAGCAGACAGTCACATAAATCTATCAGCGCTCTGCTGATGTTCAACAAACTAAACACAGTTCTTAAAGAAACATTAACCAAAACATTAAATGAATGAAATGTCTCTCTCTCTCCTGCCTCAGACAATCTTTTATTTTACCTTCAGCACAACATCTCCCTCCTGGATGTTTCCGTCTCGGGCCGCCAGGCTCTCTGGAGAAATGTCCTTTACGAAGATGTGGCTGGCCAGGCGAAGCCCATATTCTGCTTACAAAGTTCAAATGCAGCAAAACAAAAAACCTTCCATGTTAGCATAAGTTAGCCCTGAATATATTTCTGACGAGAAGCCCACATTTATCTTACAGACTAAAGCCACAGGAACACGTGTTATGATTGCAAATCTTAAACTAGACTTTAGTCCCATAAAGTAATTCAAACAACTCCGTGTGATTGGACGACACTGGTCGGAAGGTCGTCTTGGCATCCTTACCTTCATTTTTGCGGGACTTGATCAGGGTGACCTTGGACGGCCGCTGGAGGTTGGAGGACACAGAGTGGCGGTCCGAGCGTGGGGACAGACTCCTCTCTCTGGAGCCGCTGCGCTCTCTGTCTCGGTCCCTCCTCCCGGCCACCCGGTCGCCCCTGCTGCTCTTACGCCCTGTAGCTCCGCCCCCGCTGTAGGCGCTCCGCCCGCTCCGTCCACTCCGTGCCTCGTAGATCTCATCTTCATAGCTGTCGTCATCCTCATCGTGCTCTGACATGGTCTCACGGTCGCCCGGGCGACCCGTCGACGGCTGAACCTTCTTCTTTCTTTTGATGGTCTGGATAGAAGATGCAGAGACGTTCAAAACTTCACGATTTTTTAAAAACACGCAAAACAATTTTAAAAATAAATTAAATGCAGGCCAAATATTATACAGTCAAATTTTGACACGGTTTACACATCACAGCTTCATGTATTATGGATGAGGCTTCTGTATATTAAACAGGGAAAGTAAATTGAATAAATTAAAGGGACACGTACTATTTTTGCATTTTTTCCACTTTTCCGCAGTTGCTGAACTGCAAACGCGTGTTCCACGTTCTCCATGGAGACGGAATTAACCGTCACAACTCTGTCATTCTCTCTGCCGGACATGAAACAGTGAGAAAAACATTCAAACTGATCTCAGCGCTAAGCGCTCGTGTTACGGGTTGGACACACTTTCAGTTAAACTCTGAAGCTTGACTTACTGCAGCAGGCCTTCAGCTGGGCCGCCCTTCAGAACATCAGATATGACGATGGACGTCTCGCCGCTCTGAAAGTGAGGGTTATCTCGTCCACCTGAGATAGCGATGCCGAACCCAAACCCGGGGGCCTGTGAGACACACAGCTACAGGTTAACAGCCTGACGGTGGCGCTATTCAAATCAGAGAGGTGCAGAGACCAAACAGCAACCGGTAACTTGGTAACACTTTACAAAAAGGCTCAGTCTGTTAACATAGTTAGTTAACTTTGTTAGTTCAGAATTAATTAACAATAAAGAACACATTTATCATTTTATCTGACTGACTGAAAAGCATAAAGTTGTAGATTTACCATCAGAAGTTCAGCATTTAACACAGTGTATATGTTCAACAAATGTAGCAGGTTAAGCCATTAACCTACCCATCACTCTCATTTTTTTATATATATTTATATATAATTAATATTATTCTAGTGCTTTTATTATTATTATAATCATTAACACTCACAAATGAAAACAGTAAATATTAATTCTCACCCTGTGTAAAGTTACAGTGTGTTGTTCCCAAACCACAGTTTCCTCCATGACTGCGCTCTGTGTGTCAGACAAAATCACATTAACTAGTTTTACTACATTAACATCAACAACATGAACTGGTTAAACTCTCACACAACTTAAAAGATTCAAGTGCATTTATTTCATTTCAAGAAGAAACCAACACAAACACACACACTCACACACACACAAACACACACACACACAGAACACACACAGAACACACACAGAACACACACAGAACACACACACAAACACACACA
This sequence comes from Ambastaia sidthimunki, assembly GCA_036877625.1. Lineage (NCBI taxonomy): Eukaryota > Metazoa > Chordata > Actinopteri > Cypriniformes > Botiidae > Ambastaia > Ambastaia sidthimunki. The sequence goes on from JAZGTK010021773.1 coordinate 7,733, forward strand.
CACAGATCTAAACCAAGTACACAAATATAATTTACCAACTTTCTTTTTCAAAAGTTTATAAGTTTAAGCAACTATTAAAATTTTGTCTTAGAGCTTCTGTATTAGCACGTCACAAAACAAGAAAAAAAATAAACCAGCTGCATTGTGAACTAAAAATAAATATTCAAAAAACTAAATATTCGCTTAAATAAAACTGAATGTAATCTTCAGTACGCAACAGGAAGTTTGTAAATGCACGTGTCATAAGAAACAGCTTCAGAGCTTTAAATAACATTTCTGCAGCAAATGGAAAACGAGGTTGATTGAGTCACAACCTCACTGTTTGAATGACACCTCATCATATCTTCACAATCCTGGAGATCATGTTTCAGCCTCAAACCTCTGACCTCACAGATAATAACTCAGCGAGTCTTGTTTTCTCCACTTAACAGCTCTCAGCTCCCTTTACACCTGGCCGGTCTTTAACCTAGCCAACGTCTTGTTAGGACACGGGTAGTTAAATAGGTATATGTCAACTCCAGAGTTATGGTTATTGTTCTCTGGCCAAGGCTAACAAATGCCTGTAACTCAACTCCAGCGAGTGATTCTCTGCATAGCACCAATCATGTGTTAAACTGCCAACAGTCATTATTACGCTAGTGTGAACTGAGAGACAGGCAAACATTGTCTTTAGCAATTCTGTACAGCACATTATCCCGTACCAAAGTAAGAGAGAAACAGATAGAGCGAGAGGAAGCTGCTAAAAATAACTCTACCGTTGTCACCGCTAGCTTCAGACACCGAGAACTAGCGAGGGCGCGATGCGGACATCAGGACAGAATGTTCAGGAGAAACACAGTGTCGTTGTGCCGTCAAGAGACACTGAAGAGACACAAGCTATTAGATGTTCTCCAGAAACGTTCTCCTATCAGCTTGTGCAGATCCAAACGTGACCACAGCTGTACCTGTCCTGCTTTCCACAGAATAAACTAATTACACACGATAACAGCCTCCTGTTTTTGTTTTTTGGAAACTGACCCACTTTTTCTTTTTTATTCAGCAGTTTTACCAGTGCTAGAAGAAAGCAGAACTTCGCACCAAACCTGAAGCAACCCTGAGTGATGCAGTTAAACTAACCGAATCATCTTAAATGCAACGTCAGTTTGTGCAACTGTTGCGACTTGCAACTTGTTGTTCTGTGTTTAAGTATTAAGAAACTATTTACAGCAATGCCAAAGATCTGCAATTTGTTGCATTCTGCATTTCTAACACAAAAGTCTGATTGCAACTCGCATGCAAATAAACAAACATTAACAATAATCCATAAACTCAAACGATACTTAACAAACGTTACATCCGTAACTTGCTTCAGTTCTAATCATGATCCAAACTTAAGATCCATCAGACCAGCGTACATGCCGGCAACATTCCCTCAATGTTCTCTGAGATCTTTCCACTAAACACACAACGTTGAAGAGAGAGAGAGAGACAGAGAGAGAGAGAGAGAGAGAGAGCGAGTGTGTGTGTGTGTGTAGTGAGGTGCAGTAGTGATGTTCTGTTGATCTGTTCAGTAGGATCACAGATCCATCTGCAGTATAAAGTGATGTATGTCTTCATTTCAGAATGAACGTTTGAAAATACACAAATATCAGAGCTTCTGCAGGAAAGACCAACATCTCCAACCTCTACAGGACTTCCCTGAGGAAAACAGGAGGAAAAACGTGACATCAGTTAAGCTGTATCGAAAAGCTGTTAATAAGTCAAGACTGCTGACTCTTCAATATTATAAAGAGCCCATAAGTAATGCCTGAAATCAGAGTTATCACTTTACATAATCAATTCTGAGGATTAACAAGCACATCTGACTGACAGATGCTGTGTTTGCACTGCTAGAGAGACTTTCCTCCATCTGCAGTGCATGATGGGAAATCAGCCCCTATTGAAAACACGCAATAACAAACACATCAAATATCCACGTTATACCCTCATTCACAGAAGCAGAGTAACTGTGCACTTGTGATTCTGTCATATAAATAGATATAAATAGATGCGTCTCTGGGCTGCGTCTAAAATTAACGAAGGCCAAAATAAAACGGTCAGATGAACACCAGTCTCTTCAGCCATGAACAAACATGTCATGTCTGTATTAAGACAGAGACCAAGAGGCTGCCAGACACTAACAAGTGTCCATATGCTTTCTGTGAACCGAGATTTCATAAACAAATTCTGACATTAAATCAGTACCAGTATATTAACACACAGTGACGTTTATTAATTTAGTGATGTTTCATTAAACATTTCATCATAATTTTTACTTGAATTCTTGATACTTCTGTTGTTTGGTTGCCAACATACTTCAAATTATCTTTTGTGTTTCTCAAAAGCAATGAAGTCACACAGGTTTGGAATGACATGAGTGAGTAATTGATGGGAGAACTTTCATTTCTGAGTGAACGATCCGTTTAACGCTTACCGAGTAAAACCTTATCCCACAAAGAAACCAGCTGACCTCGGTTTGTATCGCTACGTCCACACAACTTGTTTTCCCGAAACTAGTCTGCTAGCTTAGTCCAATGAAAAGAAAGCTCACACAGGTATGTGAGATCAGGAATGTCAGGAATGGGGCGTGACCTTGTTCTCTCAGTGCTTGTGTGTGTTTCAGGGTTTATATTGGAACATCTGGCTCTTGTCCAGGTGACACCACCGTGAGTAATACTACACCAGCGGCAGCAAACCAAAGCCTTGTAAAACGTGGTGTCACAGCTGAACTTTGACCTCT
>JAZGTK010021774.1:0-10490 GCA_036877625.1 Ambastaia sidthimunki
ATTTGCAACAATTTCAAAAAATCTTTTTCACCTTGTCATTATGGGGTATTGTGTGTAGAATTTTGAGGAAATAAATGAATTTAATCCATTTTGGAATAAGGCTGTAACATAAAAAAATGTTGAAAAAGTGAAGCGCTATGAATACTTTCCGGATGCACTGTATCTGACCGTTTCCAGTTTGTAGCTGCAAATAAAAAGGTGTCATATCAATCACAAGTTCAGTATGGAGTACCACAGGGCTCAGTGTTTGGGCCTTTACTGTTTACCCTGTACATGCTACCTCTGCGAGCAATTATTAGGAGTCATGGAGTTAATTTTTATTGTTAGGCTGATGATACCCAGCTGTATATTTCTTCAAGGCCAAACGAGACAAATAATTTCATTAAACTATCAGAATGTATAGTCGATATTAAAATCTGGATGACTAGCAACTTTCTATTATTAAAATTCAGACAAAACAGAGGTTTTAGTTTTTGCACCAAAATGTTCCACACAGAACAACCAAGAATACTGTTTTAGCGTTGATGGATGCTCTATAAAGCCTGCTACATCAGCTAAGAATTTGGGTGTCCTTTTTGATAGCAATTTGTCTTTTGAAAATCACATTTCCCATATCTGTAAAACTGAATTTTTTCACCTTAAAAATATATCAAAACTACGAAACATGCTCTCTATGTCAAACACAGAAAAATTGATGCATTCATGACATCGTTATTGCAGATACATTGTGTCAGTTTAAATCTAGATTGAAGTCTCACCTCTTTAATCTAGCCTACACAGAGTTTGGATTTATAACTCAAATCCTTTAAGGGCTTGCTGCATTAATTATGTTAGTGTTTGACACAATCAGACCCAATAGTTTTGAATCAATAAAATTATAAATCACTAATACCAGCACTACGTTTATATCCAGGAAAGTTACAAATTGCAGCTTTAACGTGCCAGAGGAGAACTGGCCCTCCCAGCTAGGCCTGGTTTCTTCCAAGTTTTTTTCTCCATCTATGTATCACTGGAGTTTTGGTTCCTTGCCACTGAGACTGTTGACATAGCTTAGGATTCTGTAATCATTCAATCAAAATATTAATTCTAACATATATTACTTGTATGCATTTTGTCCCGTGTGTATGGGTATGGTTTAATACCATATATTGTGTAGAATTTTTATTCATTTTATTTTTTCAATTTGTTTATTAAATTTCTTAATTTATCTCATATTTTGTGTAAAGCTGCTTTGAAGCAATGTAACATTGTAAAAAGCGCTATATAAATACAACTGAATTTAATTACTAAATCTTATAGTAATTATCTTATAGTAATTTATAATTAATCTTATAAAACTTTTTTTTGCAATTTTACCATGTATTCTATATTTTGAGTTTTACGTTTTATAATTGTTCTGTTTTTATATGTAAAGCTGCTTTGAAACAATGAAACATTGTAAAAAGTCCTACATAAATAAAATGAAGTGATGTATTCTATGAATATATAACTATATTTGTAAAGTCTGAAACATTACCATAGCAAATTTGGAGTCTCTACCTGAAACTCTCTAGCACCACCAAGTTCAAACTTTCACATTACTTTACATCAACTTCTGAGCCGTAAGTCCTAGAAACAAAGAATCAAACTTTTCAAACAAGTAACATAACTAAGGCTTCATCTAGCTTGCATGTGCTAATTGTCAAATATTGGAGACAATGTAAAAGTATAAAATAAAACAATTACATTAAGATCAGAGGTTCGGATGTAACTGCATGTTTTTATTAAAACAAAGCAAACAAAGATACAACAAAGATATTCCTGCAGCTTTGTTAAATCTTCAGGCCATATCTAGCAAAAAACAACAGATTTAGAAGACCAGTGAGTACAGTGTGTGTACGACCTAACTATCATTGTTTAATCTACACAGACAGAAGTTGTCCCTCTAAACTGGTTTTGCCCAACATCTTTAACTAATCACCTTATGGAGTTTTTGTTCTTTGTAAACATCCAGTCAAGAAACTAAAAGCATCATAATACATCAAGGCATAATTTTCTTTAGTTTGTCACAATAAAGGCCTATGGAACCTAAAACATGATTTTGTAGAGCTGCTCAATGAATCAATGAACATTAGAAAACCTGCTCAATAAATATGACATTCTGAATAGCTGACGTTAGTAACACTAGTTTCAATAAATAAACCTTTAATGGCTTTGTGTTTATATATCAAACACACCTTTGTTTTAAACCATCACCTTATAGTCAAACCTTAAACAGGTAAGACTCATAACCTGAAAGAACATCTAATAAAAGTGTAAAAAATCCCTGAGAACTATATCGCTATAACCCAATACTCTTAAACAAAATAGCACTGCAAAATATAACCTGTAAAATATGATACTGTAAAATATAATAAAACGTTTGCTCAAATATAGGCATTAAGAGTAAAAACCACTTATTGTAATGTCACAGCCAGTGAGTCTAAAGGCAGATACTTTAGTGACAATTTTACTGTCAGAAGATTTACAGGAGAAACAGTAACAGTGAGAGCCTTTTAATAAATGAAATAGTAATAAATGCACATTTCACTTTTTCTTTGGTTGACCTGGAATCACTGAAATACAATAAAACCAACTGCAAAGACAGACATGATGTTTCAACTCTAGAGGAGGATCACGCTTGGAACCAGACGTACTAAAAATATTAACAAAAGAGAATAACTAAAATGAAAACCATGACACTAGAGCTTTCAGTAAAACAACATTCAATAGAGATTCAAAGACTTTCTGAGAGTAAACACAGGCAGGTTGGTAAGGATCTCACCCAACATTCTCGTTTTAGATTTCTAGAAAAGCACAGATCTCACAACACAAAGCAATTAGTCCAGACAGATCAGTTATGCTTGAAAAAGATTCACTTTGACATTACGGCCAGTCTTTCTGGGAGTTTCATCTGTAAGTTTAGTAGCTTTCTCATTATCTTCCTCGCTGTCTTCATCTCTCTCATGGGTGTGCCAGTCTCTTTTAAGGGGGGTGAGCTCTGGAGCAATTATATCTCCATCCTGGAACACAAACAAAGATATCATATTCAACTCCAAACCTTTTTTTTTTTTAACGAGCGGATCATCTGCATTTTCTCTCACTGCAGGTTTAAGAAGCAAAGGGAGTAGAAACATTCTGGCAAATTTTTGCACATTCTATAAACAAGATTATACTTGCAATTGTTCTGCTATACCACTTATCAGCATGGCTGGGATTACCAACCCCTTCATGCTAGACTAGATTTACATTAAGACTAACCCTAACATTTTAGACATTAATCTTTGCAAGATTTTAAACCTGTCATCTGACGGAATAACGGACACTGCAGATGTCTCACCTGTGGTTTAGTGAAGTTTCTGTCCATGCACCATTGGACAAAACACTTCTTGGCGGCTTTGATGCTTTCATCATCAGTCTTCTTACAGTAGACCCTGATCAGCTGCTCGGCAAACTGCTCAGGCAGGAGTTTGGACACCTGCACAGACATGAGCAAATGATCACAGCTATTCTGTCATGGTTAAAAATAGGGCAACACTCAAAAGTGAAGTGGACCTGTTTTTTGTGAATCTTGATGGCTTTGGTAGGGTTGTTCTTGCAGTAAAAGTGAACGTTGTTGATGGGGTTTTTCTCCTTCATTCCATAATCCATGTGAATGACCTAATAAATTAATAAGGTAGTTGACAAGCGCTATCCTCCATGTAAAACTATTTTAAATAGCATTTTTCTGTTTCTGTCACCTTCCTTATAGTAATAACATTGTTTTTATGTGCTTGTATACAAGACTATACAAAATTTTGTATATTTTGTAAATGACGCTATAGTGTACAATGGACAATGTAATTTTAAACTAGTAGTAACAAGGTGATTAAAAATTGTGAAATGTCTAAAAACAAACTTTTCCTTAATTCACAAACATCTCAAACCCCTGGACATATTATTTAAATCCTATCCAGGATATAATAAATCAAAACGGGATTTGTTTACATAGTGTTTACATACACTAACTACAAAGTCCTCAGGCACCAGGTTTCCATCTATGCCACTTGGTTTGGATGTGGCAACTTCTCTTGCCCAGTTCAGCAGTTTTTCCTGCAGGAGATCATAGTTTTACATAGAACGCACTGTTATAAACAGTTGGTAAATGCTCAACATGTTGCACCCTGCATACTTTAACCCTAACCTAACCCTAAACAGGTAAACCAAACCCCTAAAATGCCATTTCGTCAATATTTGACAACACAATATATTACTTTGACAGCAGAAAAACTAACAATCAAGTTTTAATTGGTGTTAATTTTGTCCAAAGATTTCCCACCTGAGACATGTCCAAAAGTGTTTCTGATGTGGTCTGACCCACACATTTATATAAACGTCTACAGACAATATTTTGTAAGATTGTTCGGGCATCAGCCAGCTCTGGTGTAGATGAGTACAGAATCTGTTCAAAGATATGATCTGAAAACACAGGAACTTTGAATGTTACATTTATAAATCAACAACACATTTAAATTAGCAACACATGCTTGGCTCAATATCAACACAGAAAACAATGTAAATTTTGTGGAATAAATAAGAAAAAGTACTAATAAACATTAATCATACACAGAATGCGTTTCAAAAGAGCAAGAATGGGGGTGGCCAGTTTTGCTCCTGGAGGGAAGGTTTCCTCTATAAAAATTGTAGATAAAAAAATCTATAAAAAATATGTAGATACTTCTAGTACATACATGCTGCAGCAAGCATGCAAGTGGATATTTCATTAACCACATCTTACCATTCTTATCCTCACCACCTACATCTCTGTGGTTTGTTCTATGTTCTGCAGCAAGCTTTGTTTATAACCTGCATTAGGGAAATACTCCCTTTTCACTTTTCACAGTTTCACACAATTCAAAGCATTTTTGGCAACACAACAGATTTCATAATGCTGCACCAGTCATCATTTCACTAGATCTGAATGTGTTCTGTGTGTAGCAATATATATGTATGTATGTATGTATGTATGTATGCCTGCAAGCATGTACACACACACACACACACACAATTTTTTAATAAAAAGAACATTTTTATACTTTAATGCTTTTCTTTCACAACCTATTTTGTGCAACTTCTTGAATTTTGTTGATAACAGAATCTATAAAACATGACATTTTCAGACCACGTTTCTTCTGATTTGGATGTATGATATTAATTTAATTTGTTCTAGCCTTATAAAGCCTTGTCTTTGATTTTACAAATCTATTAAAATGCCTTGGCAATGTATAAACTACTGTGAACAATTTGTACAACTGTCAATTTTTACAAATTGTTGGGCAAAAATTGAAAGTGGAAGCTTAATTTCCAATTTTCAGAAAAATTTCCACAGAAATGCAAGCTCTACCTGTAAGTTTGGTGTAGGCCTCCATGTCGCATATAGCTGAAGAGATTGTAAACATCCTGCCAGAGGAGCCCTGGATCTGGATATGAGGATCAGCCTTGACAAAGGCCTCAGAGATCCTGGAAAAAAAACAGACCATTTACATAAATCAAAAAATGGCGAGATTGATTTATAAAAATGAAATGTGGTGTTTGTTTTGTTAAATGTTTTCTGCTAGAAGATACAAACATGGTCTCAATGATGTTTCCCACTTTATGCTGATATGCCCGCCGATGAAGGCAGTTCCGGGTGTGAAACATGTCATAGAGATTACCTACCTCCTGAAAAGAGGAATAGAGATTCAAAAGACACTTTGTTAAACCCCCACTTCTCTGTGCACCAGCTTTGTTAAAAAGTGTTTGCCTGCTAGAGGCCAGACAAAATATACCTATTTGTAAGTTTTAGACAAGCAAACTAAAAATAACATCTCAATGCCAAAGCAAAGAGTATTAAAATATCCTTTAATAAACCTTCAGAATCCACAGTTTAATCATTAGTGAATAGTTTGATTACAAATCTAAAACTGTGGTGTACAGAAGAAAATCATGACAAGAGAAATGCCCAATAAATATGGAGGCACTGTATGTCCTGAAACTAATACTGGTCACTAAAACACCCATTGGTTAATCCCGATAAGAAAAATAAATGAAAAATAAAATTCACATAATAAATGCAAACATACCTTGTCTCTGGTACAAATGTGTTTCCTTCCTCTCACCTCACACACTCGTGCAAACTTGAGGAACCGCTGATAGTCAAAGTTGTTTTGTATACCGAGATGATAGCAGTCTCTGTCCATAACAGCAAACATGTGCATTACGAACAACACTGAAAATGATTAAACTGCATCAACAATATGTTCCGAGCAACACACATGTTGTAACCATCTTACCTAGCAAAATAATCCCATTTGTCTACATCAATGCCGTTCCTTTTATTAGCCACTATCTCATACAGGAATGATTTCTCCGTCAGCCGGCCCTTATATGGCCACTTTAGGGTTAGAATAAAGAAACGGTTAAATGGCTACATTAAGTACAGATGAATAGATGAGGTACGCTGCACACAAACTATGATGGAAACACATTTACCAACACTGCTGACAGGCATAGGTCTGACTGGTTACTGTTGCAAGAGCATGCAGTCCACAGTCAAGACTGAGTGAAAACGAGCACTGAGAGATTTTTATTATTGTAATTTTTAAAATTATAATAATTTTTAAATATCATTATAAAATATTTTTCATTGTTGCCATTATGCTTTCATTGTTGCCATTATGCAATGCTTTCATTGTTGCCATTATGCTTTCATTGTTGCTTATGCTCATGCTCCATCCCTAAGTATCTGAGTACTTGATTTTCAAACCAACTGATTGATCAAAATGAGAAACTGACAAAAATGCCAATCCCTAACTGCTGACTTATGGCTCTTCGGCAGATGGGTTTATGACGTTTACATACCGTACTGTCCAAGACAGAGTTATCCAGGGGCCCGGCGATCTGTTCTTTAATGAAAATAAGGTCATCAGGTAGAGTCATCCCATGCTGTACCATCACCGCTTCGAGACCATTTACCTTTACAAGGTGGTCAAACATCTGAACTGAGGCCATCTCATGCTGTTGAGAAAACACACACATGAGACTTAGGCAAGAATGTGATTAAACTTTTCCCTTATGTAAACACCACAATACTCAGATTAAAATGTGATTACGCTCATACCCGTAGCACGCATAAAGTAAAATATGTGGCATAAATAAATTTTAACCAGTAAACTGGCATGTAAACACTTCAACCTATAACACTCGCATCTATGCAACTCTGACCAAAGTACACATGCTTTTGAGGTGCTAAAAATATATTTACATCAAAAAAGTTTTATTACAGTGGCCACTAACACATCTGCTGTACCAGAGTTCTTAATTTGTGTTGTGTATAGGTGTATGTGAATAATCTAAGGGGAATCCAAATCCAAAGGGAACAAAGAGGCAGGCAGAGAATTCAGGAGACCAGGTAATCTAAAACGGTAACAAAAGGCACAGAGTTTGCAACACAATGGAAGACAAAGACTTAGCAAAAACATGGACATGAGGCAGGGTTTAAATATACTGAAGGTAACAAGTTAATTGATCACATGACAGGGAGCCAATGAGGTACAGGTGAACAAGGAAATTACAAGGCTTGGCCAAGTCAACAACAGAGAAATTTGGTGACCTCTGGTGGTCAAAACTGTTCATTTGTGACAATGACAAAATTCAGCTCAATAAAAGAATTCCTTTGCTTTACAAGCACCACTAATAATAAGTTTAAATTTAATAATATGTTGGCTTTCTCAAGCCAACATTAGTAAAATTCTGTCAACCTTTCAACCTGGAAACAACCTTTCAACAGAAATGGCATTACTATCAGTCTCTGTGGCTAGCATCAGTTCTTAATCTGCTGAATCTGTCTGCAGTCTTTGACACTGTCACCAGATCCTTTTGGCAACTTTCATCACTGGGCATCACATGAACTCCACTTCACTGGTTTAAATTACATCACAAGTAGATTCTTAAGGGTGTCATGGAGAGGAGAGGTGCCCCTATCTCATAACATGGTCACCGGGGAACCTCTAAGATCAATGCAATCAATTCTGACTACCAGCTGACTTTGACAGATTATCTCAAAGACGGCATGCGAAATCATATTACATAACATCACGAAAATCAGGCCTTGCCTAAGTGAGCATGTTGTATAATGCCTTGTCCAGGCCTTTGTATTTTTTAGACAGGACTGTTGCAGTGTACACACGCACATCTGTAACCATCCATCCGTTTGATGCCTAAGCTAGGACACCTATTTTTTAGACTGGACTGTTGCAGTGCTCTGCTAGCCAGTCTTTTAGTTTGTACATACAAACAATATAAAAATCACACAGAATGCTGCTGCATGGTTTAACTTAATGGAGCTCTAGCGTGTGGTTGTGAGGCCACATGGGGGTCAGGAGCCATCTGGATTGTAACAGCCTCAAATGTGACTTGAATAGGGAGGTTGGGACCAAGGGTCACAATATACCATGCTTCCCAAAAGATCTTCACCCTGTTGCTGATCGTAAAGTGGTAATAGGTCAGAAACTCTTGTCTTCCTAATTCTTTTTCGGAAAGGGAGGGGGTACTAAGGTTGACTCAGTGTCTCCCTCATCCCTTTTGCTGATCGTAAATTGGTGATAGTTTAGACAGCCTCCTCAGCTTCAAAAGCTTTCCATCAGGGGAACCTGAGATCTTGGGCTATGAAACATTTGCAAGAGAACCAGATGTTTAACAAAGCCCTTAGTGAAAACCTCTCATATCCAAGTTGTCACAAAATAAGCTGTTCTAAATGTTTATACATACATCCCTGTATTGCATGCTTGTATCTATGTTATGTTACCCTGTTCTAAACACTGGAATTATATTACTTTATCTGTTAGAATGCTTATATTACGCCATTATGATAACATTATTGTGTGTGTGATAAACCTTGTCATGATTGGTCTCTAAAAGATCCTCCTTTAAATTCCTGATCATTAGTATGTCACAATACTACAGTTGGCATCAAACGCCTTAAATATTAATCCACACATTATTGACACAAACTCTTCAAGCCCCATAACTATGCAAATTAGGTGTCGGGTTGAAACAAAGGCCCTGTTCCTGCTCGACCCGCACACCTTAACATTGGATAATCACTGGCCCTGGGTGGGGCAATCCCAAAGGTTAAGAATGGCTACTGTTGCTAACTCTTCGCCCAAAGAGTTTGCAACCTCGCCCAAAGAGTTTGCAACCTCGCCCAAAGAGTTTGCAACCTCGCCCAAAGAGTTTGCAACCTCGCCCAAAGAGTTTGCAACCTCGCCCAGAGTTTGCAACCTCGCCCAGAGATTGCAACTCAGTGTTGCAACTCTCTGGGACAGTTTTACGGCAATTGCACTTCGGCAACACTTTGCCATCTCTGTTAAGCAACCCATCCACAGGACAGCCTAGCAGACTCCATTATCTTTTATGGACGCTTCAACTATCGATTTCTCGCACATCTGAAACCATCCATCCGTTTGATGCCTAAGCTAGGACCCCTTTTTATTAAGGTGATTTACAGATAGTTTGATGGTTTATGTATATGTGTTAAGTTTATTTGTTATATTGCCATTCTTTTACTTTCTCCACTTTTCCTGCTTTTCTTTTTGTCGTGTTAATTGTATTGTTTGTCTGTAGTTAGTTGTTGTCTGTGGTAGCGTAGTTAATAAACTGTTTTTGTATCCTCAGGTGATTGTTTCTGTGTTTAAATGCTCACAAACAAACGTCACTTAAACTTGTCGATCTTGGTACATGCTCTAAAGTAGCACTGTATATCAGTAAAGTTTATTTTCTAAAGGCCACGGGAAATAACATTTCTTAGACTTAAGTACTTAAGGTTAGACTTAAGGTTTCGCTGGACGAATGCATTGATTAATTGTTATTATTAATTCTGCTAAATCGGGTAAAACCTATACAATTCCTACAGAATTAGTATAATTGATTACAGTTAGGGTAAGAGCTAAATTACCCTAAGAGCTGGACCTGATGGTATCAGCTCCTGAAATCCTGTGCAGATGAACTGTATGGGATTATGGGGCAAGTCTTCAACATGAGCCTCCAGCTGAGGGTGGTACCACAGCTATGGAAGACCTCCTGTGTGGTACCAGTGCCCAAAACACCACATGCTAGAGACCTCAGCAGCTTTAGGCCGGTGGCTCTTACATCACATCTAATGAAGACACTGGAGAGACTGGTTCTGGGTCACCTCCGCTCTGAAGTGAGCTCAGCGATGGACCCGCTGCAGTTCGCCTATCGACCTGGGATTGGAGTGGAGGACGCTGTGATCTTCCTGCTGCACCGTGCTCTAACTCACCTGGAGAAACCTGGCAGTGCTGTAAGGCTTTTATTTTTTGACTTCTCCAGGGCATTCAACACAATTCAGCCATCGCTTTTGAGGGACAAGCTGGAGTGGGCTGGTGTGGACTTACATCTGGCAGAATGGGTCCTGGACTATCTCACAAATAGGC